>JAMPIV010018517.1:0-130000 GCA_024509875.1 Oreohelix idahoensis
ACTGAAAATGAGTTTCTCTTTTGTTTAGGTATTTCAATTGTGGACTGGTTCAGAAAGTTTATTGACGCAGTAGAAGAAAGGTAAAACCACAGCAGACCTCGTCCGTTTGAGGTTCAATATAATTTCCGCACAAGTTTCAAGATCACGTTTTGAATTAACGCCCCTGTGTGCTTTTCTCAGATCAAGTCCAGAAGGAAACAATGGTGGTAAGGATTGTTACATTACAGCATTGATTCTCAAACCTTTAAAATTTGGTCGCGGTAAACTCAGGGCTCTGGAGTCCGAGTCGTGGAGTCGGTCGTTTTTTTTTAGTGAAGTTGGTAAAAAATGTCCCGACTCCGAATTGTACTAGACCCAGGCAGATCATGTTTTTATGTTTTAAAGAACCAATTAAATTTAAATTTTAAAAACTATTATATTTTAACATACTTTTTTTGAGTTTTTGTGTTGTAATATTGTTTGAATTAATGGATAGTTTAAAATGTAATCCACGAAAGCCGCTTACTCATTTATTCATACATATACCATACTTATACATATAACTTCATATAAGTGCATAATTTTCAGGCATATGACTAGTAAAAAAATCAGTAATCAGAGTAGGTCTTCTAACATGTCAGGAGTCGGAGTCGGAAAATGTTTTGGCTGACTTCACAACGCCTGCGGTAAACAATGCGATGGGTCGTGCCCTGACGTTTCCCTAACTAGAAGTTTTAAGCAGCATGGCTTAATTCCTATAATAAATTTTTCCTGGTCTGTTTTGGTACATGGGTCGCCAGCTTCACTAACTGTGAAATTTGGGCCGTGGTCGTAAAAACGTTTGAGAATCACTGCGTTACAATATGTTATTGTTCTTGATTTCTGACCTTACTAGCAATAATCCGTCACCATTGACAGGTTATTAATTATAGTGTGTTGTTTCTGTTACATGTATTACAGACGGTACTATCACTACTGTGGTCATTTCAAAGCCGGCGACCGTCATTAGATATTTGTAGTGAAAATTATATGGATGTATTAAATATGAAGACATATAGTAACCTTACCTAAATGACATGTAGATCAGTGATAATGATCTAATGAACCGTAAATTGACTTAATAACTAACATTTCTTTTATGACAACATGTCTCGTAATTGTTAGTGCATCTTTTACAATCTTGCCCTGGTCGACTTACTGCCTCTGAGAAGCCATGGTCGACTTACTGCCTCTGAGACCAACGTTTGAAGTTTGACGACACTCCAGGTCATGTACTGTTTATCAATTGTGTTGTTGGCTTCTTTCCATAATCAAAATGTTCATGCACACATTCATTTGCTCACTTTTTTCTATTTTCGGGAGAGTTTATGTAAAGGGAAACAATACAATTATTGTCTAATTTTCAACCACAGTTGCACCCCCTTAGCTGTGGTTGAAAGTTAATGTACTCTTTCGAAAATAGAAAAAACTGCGCAAATGACGGTGTGCAAAATGTGACTGACCGACCGAAGTACTTACGGCGAGTATTATGGTATTGAATTGTCTGTAGCGTTTCTTTCGTTTAAATTAGTTTTGACATGGTAACAATTTAAAGATAGTCCCTTAGCAGACAGCCGTAGGGGAGTGGAGTGTTTGAAACTTATCTATTCTAGTACCAGCTTTATTAAGTGGTGTGTGCTCAGTTCCCTTCATCGCTGCTTTTGAATTCTTAACTCAAGAGCAGAGTCAGGTACCCATTTACAGCTGTGTAGACTGGAGCGTGACGCCAACAGGTTTCGATCCTGTAACCCAGTAACTGTGCCGTGAAAGTCAAGCGCTCTAACCACTCAGCCTGTCGGACTTTCTAATATTAAAAAGTAAAGTAGTAGCCATGAGCTATATACTTTAATACCAGGAGATCAGAACGATATGGGCTACAAGGTTTCGAACACAGAACCCGGTTACTCTAACTACTCTGGCAATCGGACGTTCTTTGACGGGCTTCTGGCTTTAATTTTAACTTTTTTTTCTCGAATGTTGCAATACGTGTTTTAGGGAGAAGCTTTTTTTTTTTTCGTTCTTGTCACAGGTGTAGTGCTTTGTCAGACCTTTTCGTCATGATTTCTTCCAAACATTAACAATCTTACTCTTCGGCTTGCTCTTGTCTTTGGCATTGACACTTTTCTTTGACTACGTGACTGTTTTGTTGTGTAGGTAATACTTTATTAAACATATATCTGTTGCGTGATCTTGTTCACACCTTATATAGGTATATGTTGTACGGTGCTGTAACCACATGTATGTGTATATATATATATATATATATATATATATATATATATATATATATATATATATATATATATATATATATATATATATATATATATAATGTTGCAATACGTGCATTAGGGAGAAGCTTGTTTCGTTCCTGTTACAGCTGGTTTAGTGCTTCGTCAGACCTTTTCTTCATGATTACTTCTAAACATTAACCATCTTCCTCCTAAGGGGGTAGTCGTCGGTCCTACCAAATGTACGCACCAGTCTTGAGATAGTTATATTATTTGTGCGTTCGATTGATTCACGCACTGACGTGCACAATGCTGTGTGAGTTGCTTTGGACGCACGTGTAACCTAGTTGAGTAGTTTGTGACGTCAGGTTTTGAAGTGGAAACATGGAACTGGCTTGTGTCCATGATTGTAATTTTATATTGTGTATCCAATGGCATGTTGAAGGAAGCCATTTATTATTGTGATTTGTATTGGTCTTCAGGTCGAAGCCAATCGCAGTTATGTCACGTAAGTTATCGCCCACTTCTTATTTTAATGCTGCATAAAAAGGCCGCTCTACTACTAATCTAGCGGGAATTTTATCATTCCTAGAATGGATCTACAGAGTCGCTTGCCTTTAAGATTTGGATCGTAGACGGAGAATTCCTACGAGTAGAAGAAGTTATATTGTTTACCTTATGCACATGTTTTAAATGCCGTACATGCTTCAATGCCAAAGTCGTGGCATGGATGTAAAGAGAGGGTAGCCAACTGAAAGCCTTTAACTGATAGGATTATCGTATATGACTTTGTGTGAAATTATATGATGTACAACGCTATGTAGGATGAACGTCTGGGAATTTTAACAAATGTAATATGGAAGATTTCATCCCAGAGTATGAATACGTTACCATGATAGACGTCCTTGAAAGAAGGTCAACGGTCGTGACTGAGAAGGATATTATACGGTAACAGTTTTGTAATCCTTAGTCTATGGACAGAGGTCTTTACTAGAAGAGAATCTTCAGGAACTTTAGCAGCAATAATTAATATGTTGTCGTGTGATCTTTGCGCCTGTGACGATGTCCGTCTTGTCCACTTCGTGTCCTGGTGAATAAAATCTATGTAAAGTTACCAACGACTTGTGTGCTGCCAATACTTGACCAGTTCACCCAATTCAAGATACTTGTTGGTTTTCGTTTGAAAAACATTGTTGACATTTATTCCGTTGTAACCATTCGCGTTTCAATTCATCACTATGAAAACGACATCCAACAATAACTGGTAGGCCAGTGCGGTCTGGAAGTAATTTCAGGAACGTACCCATCCAATTGATCGTTTGAAAAGAAGAATTTTTACTTTCAAGGCGACATCATCTCAATTTGGATCCTAGCGGGATATGAATCAAAATCAACTCAAATGCTCAAAGTCTTCAATCAACCTCCACGTCAAGTTTCACAGTGACTGATTACTTGGAGATCATCTCTTCATCATTATTGCGTGCGAGCTGTAATCTAGATAAGCAGAACGAAGTATTTTATCTGTAGACGTACATCCACGGAGACGAGGCACATTGATTTTTTACCTGCACGCGAGATGAGTATAGCGTGTTGTCGTTGTACGCTTTATTACAATTAGCTGTGCCTTAAATGTCCATATATATATATTTTCTATGTTATGTGTTATGTTTTGTGTATTCTTCGCGGGAGGTTGGGAGGTAGATCTGACGAACGAGATCCATCTCGAAGCCAATTCGGGCTCTTCTTCAGACGTTCTGTAGGGATCATTTTGTAAGTTTCAATTGAGCGATAGTTCCGGTACAAGGCTAGAAACCTTGCCGAAGTTCCGATCGCTAGTTGCTTCTTATAATACTATCTATTTAGCTGTTTCGTCACGTTTAATTGTTGTTTTTGGTAGCTATTTTTACTTGTACCTTGGTTTTATGATGAATTTTGTTTGTATTTCGCGTCCATCTCACCTTTCCTGTCGTTTAGTTTTTTACAAAACCTATGTTTTTTACACTGTGTTGTCAATTGTCTTGTGCATTATTTAATCGCAGTTATCATCGTAATTCTTTACGACATTCCATTTTAGTTTCTCATTTTATTTTAATTGGATTTCTGCGAACGTCTTCGTTTGTTTTGAATATCTTGTCGTGTCATTATTGTGCTATTGTCTGTCACATTACTGCTTTCACACCATTACATGTTATAAATTACATTATTAATTATTAATATTATTGCCTATTATATAAATTGATTTTACCGTTCTAGAACAGGAACGAAGAACACTAGTTGTAGTAACACTTTTAAATAGTATTATTACATAATAATCTTGAATAATGGCTACCTTAGACTATTTCATTAAGCAAGCAAAAGCTTTGCAAATACCTGCTGAAGAGGTAAGACAATTCGCTATGTCAGAATATAAGAAAGCTCAAGAAATAGAAGCTGATCAGAGAAGATTGGAAACTTTACGTTTGGAAAATTTGAAATTTGAGGCAGATCAGATCAAAAATTGAGGCTGAGGAACATGAGAAGAAGATAAAAATAAAGGCAAATCAAAAACGGCTTGACGCTGAGGAAAAAGAGAAGAAGATAAAATTTTTGAAGATCAAAAAATTGATGATGAAATTTGAGGCAGCAGAAAAAAAGGATTGAGGCTGAGGAGAATGAGAAAAAAATGAGATTAACTGCTGAGGAAGATGAGAAAAAAAATGAGATTAGCCGCTGAATTAGAAGAGAAACGATTTCTGCGAGAGGCAGAACAGAAACAAAAGGAGGCTGAAGAAAGACTTAGAAAAGAAATGGAAGAAAAAAGATTAATAGCTGAAAAGGAAATGGAACAGAAACAAAAGGAAATGGAAGAGAGAAGATTGATAGCGGAACAAAATGTAAAACGACTTCAGCTTGAGATGGAAGAGAATGAAAAAAAAACGACAGCATGAACTGAAATTAGCAGAGTCAGAATATGAGAGAATTAGGTTAACTCAGGAAGCTAATTCTCAGAGAACTTTTGAAAGCCAAACTTCATCCAGACATGATAATTTTAAGGAAATTCACCTTAAATTACCAAAATTTAATCCCCCGTCTGATGACGTAATATTCTTCCTAGATAGGTTTGAGGCCACTTGTGGGTCTTATAACGTGGATAAAGCGCTATACTGTACATATTTATCCAGATTACTTACAGGGGATGCATTAGCAGTTTATCATACCACCAGCATTGGTGAGAAAAATGACTACAATGCTCTTAGAGCAGCACTTCTGCAAAAATTCCAAATGACAGAAAACGAATATCGTTTGAGATTTCACACATTACTACCTCAATCTGGCAGAAATTTTAGTGATTTTCTGTCACAGATACGACTAACATTAGAAAGATGGATCGAATTATCCAAAATTGAAAAGTCGTATGAAGGTCTCTTTGATTTACTGATGCGCGATAAGGTACTTTCGTCGGTAAACCCTACATTTCTCGCATTTTTACACGAACGGAAACCTTTATCTATGAAAAATTTAGAAGAACATGCAAAAAATTTTTGCACTGCTCACCCAACCATGGATCTGAGTAACGCGCAGATTAAGAGTGAATTGCCTGTTGCTTTTGCAGCACAACAAAACAATTTTTCACGCAATCGTTCTTTTAGTGCTGATAGGTATGTCAATAAGGGAAATAATCATAATTTCAACAATGATAACTTTTACAAAGGGAAGCAATTTCAACAATCTGCTCCATTTAATGTTTCTTGGAACCAAACTCACAGATCGCGAGATTTTGGTAACAATTATTTTAAAAATAATCAAGGACATTATAATAAACAAAACTGGAGATCAAGGTCTCAGGGTCCGCAAAACAGACAATTTTTTGGAAATAAACCATTTAACCAACATCATAACGATCATTCTACAAATTATCGGACTAATCCAAATTTTAACTCTAGCAGAAACGACAATTATGGCAATTTTAATGACAAAAATCACAATCGATCGCGCCGACGAGATAGATCGTCGAATAATACAGGTAGACATTCTAATGTTGCTTTTAATGATACACAGGCTAACATTGAACAGGGTAAAGTAGCTGAAACTCACAATGCTATGTCTTGTTCTCTCTAGATTGTTCCCAGGTGAAAGACTGTCCAGAATGCTCGACTCTTTTCCAGCCTAAGGCGATCACGACGCTGCGTTGCGGACATACCTTGCCTAGCCTGCCTGCAGTCTGTACAGCCACTGCTGCGTCAGTACACCAGGGACAGGGCTCTCTTAAGTTTCACAAGGGATTTGTCAATAATATTTCATGCTCTCTCCTATTTGACTCAGGTTGTACAACAATCGGTGTCCGGACTTCGCTGATCAACCCAAGTTGTGCCACGGGCCGGGTTGTCAAATGTGTAACATTTGGTGGCACAATTGAAACATTTCCCACTGCTATTATTGATCTTCATACTCCTTTCTTTACAGGAAAGATCCAAGCATGTCTTCTGCCTAACCCAATTTGTGATGTAATACTGGGTCGCATACATGGTATTAAAGAGTGTACACCTCAGCAAATAGCTGAATGGGAGAGCGACATATTCAAACTGCAAATGCAGTAGTGACTAGAGCGCAAGCTACTAATATGTCGCATGATACACCTATTGAACCTACAGTTCATACCACTTGTGATGATGATGCTCCTATTTCACGGGAGTTGTTTGCAACATTGCAAAAGAATGATAATTCATTAAAAAAATTCTTTCAGTATGTTAACAAAAAGAATACAAGCAACAAACTTGCAAAATCTAGACATGACTTTATACTTAAAAATGGGATTTTGGTTAGAGTAATACGGGAAAAGGATTTATCCTTATGTTCTCAGATTCTTGTCCCATCCTGTATGAGATCTCGTATATTACGACATGCTCATGACTCGCAATGTGCGGGCCATATGGGTTTTTCGCGTACCAAATCCAGAGTGCTTTCGGCATTCTACTGGCCAGGCGTCCATAGAGATGTTACTCTCTATTGTCGGTCCTGTTTGATATGTCAAGAAGTTAAGGTACGGGGTCCATTTCATGCGGCTCCTATTCAAGCTGCGGACATCCCGATTAGACCATTTGATAAAATGGCCATTGACATTATTGGTCCAATGCTTCCATCTGCTAGAGGGCATACGCATATTCTTACGTGCATTGATATGTGCACTCGTTGGCCTGAGGCCATCCCTCTCAAGAAACACTTCATCTGCCAGTGTAGCAGAGGCATTGATGTTAATCTTCTCACGCATTGGTTTTCCACGGAAAATCTTGTCGGATCATGGGGTTCAGTTCATTTCTGAATCCATGTCTCAAGTTATGAAGACATTAGGTATAGACAGATCTCTTAGTTCTATTTATCATCCGATGTCAAATGGGTTAATTGAGCGTCTCAATAGGACACTCAAGCAGTTGTTGGGTAAGATGACTCAAGACCATCCCCAAGACTGGGATCGGGTCCTACCCGCTTGTCTCTTTGCGTATCGCGAGGTACAAAATCAAGCAACGGGGTTTTCTCCGTTCCAGCTTGTTTTTGGCATGCAACCACGCGGTCCGATGTCGTTAATCCACGACTTATTGGTGGATGAGAATATTGAAGAGGAAACTCAATCCTCTTATGAGTATGTGATCTCTCTTAGAAAGAAAATCATAGATGCTTGTAGACTAGCTACTGCATCATCCGAACATGCCAAAGAAAAAGCTCGTCTATCTGCAAACAAATATAGACGTCTTCGCCAGCTCATACCTGGTGATGAAGCTTTTGTATTACTCCCTGCGCATAACAATCGTCTTTTAATTACCTGGAGAGGTCCTTTCAGGATCATCTCAAGAATATCCGATGTCGACTACATCGTTGATGTTAATGGCAAACATAAAACCTTCCACATTAACATGTTGAAGGAGTATTACTCACGTCCTGATTATCTACAATCGGTGTTCCAAGCAACTGACGATCCTACACCACCTATTCAACACTATTCTAGTTTGTCAGTCATCCAAGAAGAGGAATCTTCTTTCGATGATGTACAACTACCAATACCAGTTGTACCACTCCATTCCACTGAGAAATGGAATGATGTTACTATCTCATCTACTCTTACTGATGATCAACGTCAGCAAGTCTCTAATATTCTACACACGTATGAGGATGTCCTCACTGACATCCCAGGTCATACGTCAGTCATCCAACATGACATTATTCTGACTGACGATACACCGATTCGAGTTCGCCCATATCCTATTCCTTTACACTTTCGTGATAAGGTTGATAAGGAATTGGATGATATGCTCCAATTAAATATAATTGAACCATCTTCATCACCATATTCTTCTTCTATGGTAATCATTAGGAAGAAAGACAACAATATACGTCTTTGCGTAGATTACAGGAAATTAAACAAAGTTACAAAATTCGATGCGGAACCATTACCTCTTTTAGACGACTTATTAGAGAAATTATCTCATGCCACATTCTTTTCGAAATTTGACCTTTCAAAGGGTTATTGGCAAGTGCCACTCACTACGAAAGCAAAGCCATTCACCGCTTTCTCGACACCACGGGGTCTTTTTCAATGGAATTTTATGCCTTTCGGGTTAATGAATGCGCCAGCTACCTTTGTACGCATGATGCGCCGCATATTGTCTCATCGTCCCGATGTCATTACTTATATAGATGACATCTGTCTTTTTATTGACTCTTGGGATGAACATATTCAGGGTTTAAAATCTTTACTTTCTACCTTACGGGATTATAACTTAACAGCGAAACCTTCAAAGGCTTTTGTCGGTTTTCATGACATCTCATTTCTTGGTCACCGTATAGGTCGCGGTTTAATGTATACAGAAGACAGTAACGTCTCTAAAATTTTAAACATCTCAGCACCTAAGACAAAAAAACAAGTGAGGTCACTCTTAGGACTAATACAGTTCTATTCTAAATTCATCCCTCATTTGTCTACTATAACTGCACCTCTTTCGTCTTTACTGAAGAAGGGCACACCTAATGTAATAAAGTGGTCGCAGGATCACCAAACGGCGTTAGACTATATAAAACAAATTTTTTCAAATAAGCCTTTTTTAAAGTTGCCTAACAAAGATCTCACCTTTGTTCTTCGCAGTGATGCTTCTTCCTACGCTATTGCGGCAGTTTTGATGCAGGAATACGGAGGCACCTTATTTCCTGTTATGTACGTATCCAGAAAGCTTACAACGAGCGAGATAAATTACTCCGTTCTAGACAAAGAGCTCCTTGCTCTTGTCTGGGCAATCACAAAACTGGATCGTTATCTCCTCGGATCACACTTTGTGGTGGAGTCTGACCAGAAAGCTCTTACCGCATTGAATACAGGGAACGTTAAGTCATCAAAGTCAGCGCGTTACGCTATAGCTCTTCAACCGTTCCATTTTGAGATACGAGCTATTCCTGGAGTGCAGAATGTATTTGCAGACTGTCTTTCAAGATGCCCTAGTGAACTTGGTGAAACTAAACTACTTTTAGATGGAGAAACGTCCTCACCGAAACATGAATAACTTTGTACAGTGTCATTAATTGTACATCTGTGAAGACTATGTATAGTTTTGCAGTATTCGTATAAATATAACTTTCAGAACATACTTACATATGGATTATAACATTATTTCTTGTGAAGTAACGTTTTATTAGAACGGGAACAGTGATATTAAAGTAACATTTTTTTTTAGTATGGAAACATTGGTAAAAACAACAAACAGACATTCGTTAGTGTTATGGAACATATTACACTACATATCGTGTTCGTAAACTTATTTCGTGCATGGAACATTAGGAACATATTCTTGTTGACTCTAAATAGTTCTGAACGAATATTCACAATGACTGAAATTAGAATTACTTAGAATAAATTACTAGTTATTTATTTATGTGTAATTAAGTACTAGAATTAGATTAATTCAATTTAATCAATTTGATTGTTTATAAATCACACACCTACTAACGTTATTAGTGTCTCGCAATACGTGTAGTCACGTATTCCACTACATGATATTTTACTTTTAGATAACTAGTCAAACTTACTAGTGCTAGATAACAGTAGGTGCGTTGCTTCTTAAAGTGTTTAATTTTGCATTGCTTCATTTTTGCACATTGTATTTCAAAATTTTCTGTTTCACTGATTCTTTTATCATTGATTATCATCAGTGTTGCTGTTCATTTTCATTTTTGAAATCATATGTTTCGATTTTCTTTTGAAAAACTTAGTTGAATTTTATTATCATCTTTTTTGTTGATTTTTCATTTTCATTTTCATTTTCAACTTCTTTTTACTTCGAATATTACCACATCGTTCCAAAGTAGGTCGATGGTGGATGTGTGCTTTAATGCATACTATCATTTAGTTATATTGATTTATTTTAAATTTTCTCTTCTTAATATGATAATTTTATGCATGTCATAAATCTTGTTGTAGTTTTGACTCACCTCTCTCGAGTAATTAGTTCGAAAAAAATTAATAGAATTAATTTTTTTTAAGGGGAGGTAATAAGGGAGCTGTTACGTACATTTATTACCTAAGGGGGTAGTCGTCGGTCCTACCAAATGTACGCACCAGTCTTGAGATAGTTATATTATTTGTGCGTTCGATTGATTCACGCACTGACGTGCACAATGCTGTGTGAGTTGCTTTGGACGCACGTGTAACCTAGTTGAGTAGTTTGTGACGTCAGGTTTTGAAGTGGAAACATGGAACTGGCTTGTGTCCATGATTGTAATTTTATATTGTGTATCCAATGGCATGTTGAAGGAAGCCATTTATTATTGTGATTTGTATTGGTCTTCAGGTCGAAGCCAATCGCAGTTATGTCACGTAAGTTATCGCCCACTTCTTATTTTAATGCTGCATAAAAAGGCCGCTCTACTACTAATCTAGCGGGAATTTTATCATTCCTAGAATGGATCTACAGAGTCGCTTGCCTTTAAGATTTGGATCGTAGACGGAGAATTCCTACGAGTAGAAGAAGTTATATTGTTTACCTTATGCACATGTTTTAAATGCTGTACATGCTTCAATGCCAAAGTCGTGGCATGGATGTAAAGAGAGGGTAGCCAACTGAAAGCCTTTAACTGATAGGATTATCGTATATGACTTTGTGTGAAATTATATGATGTACAACGCTATGTAGGATGAACGTCTGGGAATTTTAACAAATGTAATATGGAAGATTTCATCCCAGAGTATGAATACGTTACCATGATAGACGTCCTTGAAAGAAGGTCAACGGTCGTGACTGAGAAGGATATTATACGGTAACAGTTTTGTAATCCTTAGTCTATGGACAGAGGTCTTTACTAGAAGAGAATCTTCAGGAACTTTAGCAGCAATAATTAATATGTTGTCGTGTGATCTTTGCGCCTGTGACGATGTCCGTCTTGTCCACTTCGTGTCCTGGTGAATAAAATCTATGTAAAGTTACCAACGACTTGTGTGCTGCCAATACTTGACCAGTTCACCCAATTCAAGATACTTGTTGGTTTTCGTTTGAAAAGCATTGTTGACATTTATTCCGTTGTAACCATTCGCGTTTCAATTCATCACTATGAAAACGACACCAACAGGGTGTGGGAGCTCATCAGTGGTAGATTAACAGCGCTCTGTTACGACGGGTAAGACGTTAGAAGATCTCAGCCAGGAGTCAATCCACAGCACGGAGAATATTCTAGTTGATCTGCCTGATGATGATTGACACTTCTTGGACGGGAAAAGAGATGCAATCAAGTTTTCACCCGCTAATGCAAAAGGGCTTTGGGAACAGCTGGGCGAAGCCTTGTCAAAAGAGTTGGATAACAACCTGAAGCAAATAACCTTGGAGACATAACTGACAATCTTTCGGTCGCGGTATATATATATATATATATATATATATATATATATCTTCACTGTCGCAAAGTGTTTTGAGTCACTGAGGCAAGGGAGAGTAACCCACCACAAAAAAAAAAGAAAGAAAACAAATCAGAATAGAAGAGATCAGGAAACAGAAGAACCATGCCCGAAAACAGTTCAAGAACGCAGTGGACACAGAGAAGGAAGGATTACGACAGGTTTGGGAGCACTTGAAAGGCCAACATAATGCTCTTTGTAGAGCAGAAAGGTTGTGAAGGAAAACACTGGGGGATAGGGAGAGATTCTTCATGGAGCCCTTCAAGTTTGCCAGAGAACTATTTAAACAGCCACGGTCTGGAACACTAAACATCGGGAAAGACGATCTAGAAGAACACCTTAGAATGACCTATTCAGATGGTCACAAAGATGAACCGCTCAGTAGCATGGAAGGCCTTATATGGCGTAGTAAGCCAGGAGCTGAATTCAACACCAAGCCCCCAACAATGCAAGAAGTAGAAAGCATTGTCCAGAAAGCACGGTGCAAGTCAGCTGCAGGTCCTAATGGTGTCTCATATATTGTGTATAAGAGACTTCCTGAAGTTCTGAAACGGCTGCTCCGTTTGCTGAAGAATGCTTGGAAAAACCAACTTGAAGCAAAGAATGAAGACAGGCGAATGCAGTCTACATCCAGAAGAAACAAAATCCCACAGACATCAGTCAGTTCAGGCCAATTTCACTACTTAATGTGGAAGGGAAGATGTTCTTCTCGGCGATGGGTCTGAAAGGCTCACTACATACCTTCTGGAGTATGGATACATTGACACTACCATCAAGAAAGAAGATATCCCAGGTACACCAGGGTGTCTAGAGCATGCCACAATGATCTGGGAAGCAATTCAAAAGGCAAAGTCTGACAGAACAAATCTCAATGTAGTCTGGTTGGATCTAGCTAATGCGTGTGGATCCGTTCCATACCAGGTGTTGCGGCAGGCCTTGGAAATGTACATTGTTCCACAAGGAATTTCAGCAATGCTAAAGCTGTATTTCTCAGGATTCTCTGTCAGAGAGTTCACAACGAAGTGGGTTGACCTATAAATTAAATTAATATGAAACAAATATAAAGGTATGTTATCAGGCACTCGCAGGAAATAAAGAAGTAGAACACCAGACAACAGAAAAACAACAGACATGAGTGGCTTACCCAGGATTCCCTCCCTTATTTGTAATAAATGGGTTGACCTATAAGTTGGATTTACTATGGAATGTACCATCTCTCTGATACTATTCGTGTTGGCTACGCAGGTAATCACCAAAGCGGCTGAAGAATTTGCAATAGGTCTGAAGCTCAATAGAAGGTGTCAAATGCCACCGCTTAGAGCATCATGGATGACACAACAATTCTGACATCAGATAAACATCAGGTCAGGAGAATGTTAGCACGCCTGGATGAACTAGTCAGCTGATGCAGAATGAGCTTCAAATCTCATTAAAAGACTCAAAGGCAGTTCAGCAGACAATAGAAATGGCAGACAGAGGACTAAAGATCATAGACCAAAGCAGACTCATAGGAAAGTTCAAACTGTGGTGCCTTCAGTTCATGTTGATACCTAAATTGCTACGGCCACTGCTTATATATGAAATAAGCACCAGTACAGTGGAAGCTATAGAGCAAAAGGTCAACATGAGGAAATGGCTAGGAGTACCATCAGGTCTGTAGGACGTAGATCTGTACTGCAAGAAGGCAAAGCTAATGCTTCCTTTCAACTCAGTTATTGAAGAATACAAAGTAGGAAAGGCAAGGCCCGCAATGATGCTGTGCGAGTCAGCAGATGACGAAGTTAAGTCCATTCAGCCCACACTGACAACTGGAAGGAAGTGAAAAGTGGATGAAGCTGTTGGTGCTGCCCAAGAGTCGCTAAATCTGAAGGGGGTAATTGGATACACACAGACGAATAGACAAGGATTTGGCCATGGTGACATCCGCTGGTGGTCCAATGCATCAAACAGTGAATGCAGAAACATGGTAATTCAGGAGATTCGAGGAGCTGAGTATAATAAGAGGATGCTAAAAGCGGTGCAGCAGGCCCGAAAAGGCCAATGGACTACATGGGAAGTAGCCCTGCAAAGGTCCTTGACATGGAGTGATATGGCATCTCATAGACTCAGCTTCATTATCAGATCAATGTATGACCTTCTGCCATCGTCCGCAAACATAGTGAGATGGGGAAAGTCTGATGATGCTCAATGCCCCCTGTGCCATGAGAGGGAGACACTTGAACACGTGCTCTCGACCTGCAAGGTGTCATTAGGGCAAGGGCTGCTACAATAGACTTGGCAAGAATGAAGGCGAACAGCAAAGTCAGACCGAGCACTGCAAATACATACTTTCTGAGAGCAGGAAAGTCAGCACATCCCAAACTAAGTAAATCAAGTAGCAGTTTACCATCTCTTCTTGACTGTGGACATGACTTGGAGATGGCAGTAGACCTACCTGGGCTAGGGGCATATCCAGAGAGTATCAGAAGATCTCGATGACGGCCAGATATAATGCTGCATTCCTCATCATCGCACCAGATTATAATGATTGAGCTGACAGTGCCATTTGAATCCTGACTGGACGAGCAACACTCGTTCAAAGTGGCCAAGTATAATGATCTGGCCGCGGACTTGAGACGCGATGGATTCACTGCAAGGGTCGTTGCTGTTGAGGTGGGTACAAGAGGTCTCGTGGCTGCCTCAGTGTATAATCTACTGAAACTGTTGGGGTTGAGGGGACAGTACAGAACAAGGGCACTTAAGAGGCTCAGCGAAACTGCGGAAAAGGCATCGTGCTGACTTTCGAACAACCACAACGGGCTATGGAACTCGAGACAGTAATTTGGTTTCAACACAGGGGTTATTTTCACAATTGCCTCCAGCTGGCAGACAATATGAGTGAATTTGAAAGCTGCTACCAAGGTGGAGTGGGTTCATTTCTCTGCACTAGACAACCGGAGGTTGAAACTTGGGAGTCATGACCTAAGTGTGCCCGCCCTCCTTAGAGTGTAAAGGAGATTAAGGGGCCGAAATACTTTATCGACGGGGGGACCACTTCCGATGATTAGATTGTCTCCTGTTGTATCGCTTTTGTATAAACATTTATAACACATAAGGAAGGGAAACCCGAGGCCTGTAAATAGTAAATAAATATTACACAAACATAAAGGTATGTTTTCAGGCACTCGTAAGAAATAAAGAAGTAGAACACTAGACATCAGAAATACAACAGACGTTAGTGGCTTACCCAGGACTCGAACCCCGGACCTTCCGTGCGACAACACCGCCTAGCTGGTGATGCCTAGATGGCCGGGAGGATAGTATGATTCGCTTGCATTGCTAGGCGGTGTTGTCGCACGGAAGGTCCGGTGTTCGAGTCCTGGGTAAGCCACTCACGTCTGTTGTTTTTCTGTTGTCTAGTGTTCTACTTCTTTATTTCTTACGAGTGTCTGAAAACATACCTTTATGTTTGTCTAATATTTATTCGCTTTTGTATAGAGTTTCCTATCTGTTACGTTGAGAAGGTAATACTTTATTAAATATGTATCTGTTGCATGATCTTGTTCACACCTTGTATGGGTATCTGTTGTACGGTGCTGTACCTACTTTATATATATATGTTTCTGTTACAGGCTGTTGTACACATTTAATATATATGTATCTGTTACAGGGTGTTGTACACACCTAATATGTATGAATTTGTTAATTGTGGTCGTTCACACGTAATATATGTGTATCTGTAACATGGTGTTGTACACGCTTAATATATGTGTATCTGTATGGGAGACGTAGAAAGGTAACATTTTTTCAAACACTTGTCGAAACGTGGCCTCATTGGCTAGACTCGCTGATATACTCACTTAGGAGCGTTAGTTCGAGACCACTAGTGCAAATAAGCTTGAAAAAGCGACGGTGCGTTGAAGCCAGCTCACATTTTTGCTAAAATAAAAGCCTGGAACATAAGCAGATGAGAATTTGTGCCAGTAATTGTGCCAGAATTCATTGCTAATCAACGTATCTGTGTTTATTTCCATGAATTGTGGTAAGCTTGAAACATTCAGTATCTTTTAATGAAAATTGAATGTAAATTGTTAATTTATGCCTGTATATATATGTGTAGTTCAGTGGCAAACAGGAGATAAAGCCTATAATGCTCCAGCCTGAACAGAGGGTGTCGGAGGGAAGTAAAACGGCATGGAATGGCCAAATAGTACACTGACACCTGGATGATTGATTAGACAGAAATAATGCTGGAAGTGCAGAGGCGTGGTAACCATTAAGGAGGTTAATGCTGGTATAAAGTATTTCAGATGAAGCTGACAGTTGGCCTAACGCTCTGAACTCAATGTTTGTGTTGTATTGTACTCAGTGTAGAACTAGAGTATCAATTAGTTATGAAGTAGAAGGTACATCCTTCTTGTTTTCAGGGACCGTGGTCTTGATGGTACTGAGCAGCACCTGGTCAGAGCTTTGCTGAATCCAGAGTCGGACAGCATACTCCTTGGTCTTTTTAGCTATCAGTGAGGTGTCTCCAGAGCCCAGAGGAGAATTCGAGCAGAGGAGTCCTTTCCTGCCGCCATCACGCAAGATAAGCTGATTGGGCCAGCTGAGCTCAACATTATGTCCCCTCATCTTGAAATGACTTTGTAAAAATAACATTCAGAGGGGAATTTAATTGTCTTAATATCAGGAACTGAGAACATCTCCAATACTAGTCCCAAAAGACAAACTATTGAAGTCATGATGACAAATACCAACAGAGCTTGAACAAAACAAAACCAGTATTACCTCATTTTACTACTACCCAACTGACACACATAGAATATTTGTAATAATATATGTCACTACAATATTCATATTAAATACATTCTGTACATAACTTGTAATTTAAATTGATTGTGATTCCTGGTTCCCTTGTAGTTGAATCAGGACACATATTCATTCATGCCAGTAATGAATACATATTGTTATTTGAAAAGTTATCAGTGACTCTTTTAAGATATCCTTGTAGAGTGTTATATGTATGTGAGTGTCACAGTGTTGTCAAGAGTAGTGGATTAAATTAAATTGTTTATCTGTCTGTTGTTGTGACTTACACTTCATCATACACATACCCTAGACACATAACGTAGTCATCACATTATTCCAGAATAATTCTGACTGAGATATATAGATATGTGGTAGCAAGTAAGGTTATCTATAATACACTACTCTTAATAGATATAGATACCTTCACAGCTGATCTCAGTCAGTACACTAAGTCCCCTATAAATATTTATAACATCCTACTTCACCACATATATTGGGGTCTCGCTCTTGGGATTTTGAATCTTTCCCTATTATAAATATTGGGAGTAATTCACTTCAGGGAATATAAGAATTAAAAGGTATCCTTGGGTGGAATTAAATAAGGTTGAGCTCACGGTGCCTGTGTTGTCCATTAGATATACTTAGAGATTAAATTGTTGGTTAGACATTGTAGAAATTTACCTGATAGACAATGGCGGACCTGGCCAAGTTTCGATCTGCTGCTGTACAGACTGCAAAAGAGTTAGGATTAGATGGGCAAGTTATGGTTGCCTATGTTACTACGGAATGTGACAAATTTATTGAACGCGAAGAAAGAAGGTTTGAAGCCGAAAGAAAGTTAGAGGCTGACAGGGAAATTAAGAAGTTACAGTTTGAAGCTGAGGCTGAGACTAAGAGGTTGCAGATTGAGGCTGAGGCTAAGAAATTGGAAGCAGAAGAAAGAAGATTGACTGCAGAAAGAGAAGAGAAGAGATTAGCTGCAGAAAGGGAAGCAGAAAAGGAGGAGAAGAGATTACAAAGGGAACATGAGTTACGACTAAGGGAGTTTGAGTTTCAAGGCCATGCTCCTGAAAATGGTGCCAGTCCCTTTGCCTCTGATGCTACGGTTACTCAGGGAGCCTCAACCTCAGCTATGAATTTTCATTTAGATCATTTTGTTGAGAAAGACGATGATATAGAGAGCTACCTAAATAGGTACGAACTATTAGCTACCACGTATGGGTTAGAGAGAGAAAGGTGGAGCTTAAAGTTATCTCAGGGACTTCGTGGGGCAGCTTATGAAGTTTTTGCAAAAAATGAGCAGAGGTGATCAGGAAAATTATGACATGCTAAAGCAGGCTCTTTTGTTAAGGTATGAAAAGAATGCAGAATTTTATAGGAAAAAATTTAGGAATGCTAAACTACTGTCAGGTGAAACCTATCACCATTCTCTTCTCTGCACGAATAGAGACATACTTGGAGAAATGGACTTCTCTGGGGAAAACCCAAGATCTTAAGGAAATGGTCCTTATAGAGCAACTAAGAGAGTCCATGGCTCCAGACCTGAGAAAGTTTCTCATGGAACAAGGTGCAGAGAGGCTGGGTGAGTTGCTAAATGTTGCTGAAAGGTATCAAGCAGCTCAAGCAGAGGTAACAGGTAATAAAAAGAAACAGGTGGACAACTTTAGGGCACCACAGAACTTTAATAAATTTGATCCTAGGGATCAAAACAAAGGTAAGCACCAATTTGATAGGCCACGGTATGAAAATAAAAATAAAACCCCACAATTCGATGAAAGGAAATATGATGAAAGAAAATCTTTCAACCAAGGAAAAAGGTGGTGTAAAAATTGTAAGATGAACAATCATGACACTGACCATTGTAGAAGGAAACCTCCTCATTTTGCTGCTATGACATCGGGGAAAAAGGAAAAGAAGGGCAAAACCTGAAGAATTACAGGAACCATACCACCCCCCAGTGTGTGAAGATGTCATTTGTAATGGTGTCACTATAAGATGTTTATATGATACCGGTTTAGATTACGATTCCGTTGTGAGTTCTCACCTGGTGCAGGCCGATCAATACACCACAGAAACAGTGGAGATTCAAACTGCAACCAAGGATGTAGCTACCATGACACTTCCCGTCGCCCGAATAAAATTGAAAACGCGATATGTGGAAGGAATCATAAAAGCAGCAGTGATAAATGAGCCAATCTACCCTCTGATATTGGGGTGTAGATATGTCTTCTTGGGGAATCCCAAGAGACCTGTGATATTGGCAACAGTGCAGACCAGATCACAGTCAAACAAGGAGGAGGATAATCCAATAAATACTCATCCAGATGAGATGAGGAAGGCACAGGCTGAGGACAAAACACTCAAGCCATGTTTCAAGAAGTTGCCCAAATCTCATACACCTCCAGGCAAGGGAGAGTTTTATATGAAGAACAAACTGATATATAGGAAGGCTGGATCTGAATCCAATGGTCACGGACAGCTGGTCCTTCCCACTTCATATAGGAATAAAGTGTTGGAACTAGGGCATGCGATTCCCTTCAGTGGTCATATGGGAATCAGCGCAACAGGACAGCGAATAGCTTGTCACTATTTCTGGCCAGGAATAACTGAAGATATCAAACGATATGTAAAATCCTGTCCAGAGTGCCAACGAGTAGCACCTAAACATTGGACTGCACCAGCAACTCTGGGGGGAAATGCCCATAGTGGGAACACCCTTTGAGAGAGTTGCCGTGGATCTTGTGGGACCTCTCACCCGAACCAAGAGAAGGAACAGCTACATTCTGACTCTGGTGGACACTTGTTCTATGTGGGGAGAGGCAGTAGCCCTGTCATCGATTGATTCTAAACATGTGGCAGAGGCATTGCTCACAATTTTCACAAGGTTAGGATTTCCCAATCAAATCTTGACTGATAATGGCTCTCAGTTCAAGGGGAAACTAACTGAAGAAGTTTTCAGGATCTTCCAGGCCAAACACTTCCATTGTAGTGTGTATCATCCCCAAGGGAACGGCCAAGTGGAAAGATTTAACGGCACATTGATGTCGATCCTGAGAAAGTTGGCACACGAAAAACCAGATACATGGGACCAGTACCTGCACGCCGCCATCTTTGCTTATCGGGAGGTACCCCATAGTTCAACCGGTATGGCCCCGGCAACATTATTGTTTGGAAGGCCAATAAAAGGTCCACTTGAAGCTTTGTTAAGAACGTGGACTGATGAAAAGGCAGAGGAAAACATTACATCTTCATACCAATATGTGAATGAGCTGACCACTCGTTGAAAAACTGGCTGGAAACTTGCCAATGAAAATTTGAAACAAGCCAGGAAGAAACATGCTGCCTATTATAACAGGAAGGCGAAAGACAGAAATTTGGCTGTGGGAGAGAAAGTACTGCTTCTTTTGCCCGGGAGTCAGAATAAGTTACAAATTGGATGGCAGGGTCCATATACAGTTTTAGAGAAGGTATCTAGAACAAATTATAAGATAGATAAGAAGGGGAAAGAAAAAATCTATCATGTGAATCTCCTGAAGAAATATTTGGAAAGAGAACATCAGGAAGAGACACACTTGTTGACCTTGTCCATCGCCATGGAGATGAAAAAGGAACCACTTTCATCATTTGAATATCCATTACACCCCTGTGAGACAGCAGCACAGGTGAAAATCAGTACACATTTAACGAAAACTCAGAAAGAGAGAGTGCAACAGGTTCTAAATAATCATGCAGAGGTGTTAACAGACCGACCAGGGCATACAAACCTATTGGAATATGATATGAAACTAATAGACTCCACACCTGTCTGTATGAAACCATATTCGATTCCGTTTGCTAAGGAGAAAGCTTTGAAGGAAGAGATAGACTATCTATTGAAGGAAGGAATTATTTCGCACAGTGAGTCTTTGTATAGTTCCGGTGTTGTACTCTTAAGGAAGCCCTCTGGAGAACATAGACTCTGTATAGATTACAGGAGACTGAATGCTATTACAGAAGGACAGGTGGATCCATTGCCGGATACAAATCAGCTGTTTGCCAGACTAAATAAAGCTAAATATTTCTCAAAAGTGGATCTGAGTAAAGGATACTATCAGATTCCAGTAAAGCCTGAGGTTAGACCCTACCTAGCGTTTAGTACCTCAGAAGGACACTATGAGTTTAATAGATTGCCATTTGGATTGAAGAATGCGCCTAGTGTCTTCTCTAAAATGATGAGAAAATTATTGGATCCTCTGAATAATCCCTGTATAACAAATTTTATGGATGATATCCTTATAGCAACAGAAACATTTGAGGAACACATTGACTCTCTGAACATGCTGTTTAATCGACTTAGGGAGGCAAATTTAACAGCCCGACCAACCAAATGTTGCGTTGGATGTAAAGAATTGGAATTTTTGGGACACACAGTTTATCAGGGAAACATGACCCCTGACCCAAAGAATTTAGAGAAACTACAGAAAGCCCCGAGACCACAAACCAAGAAGGACGTGAGATCCTTTGTCTCATTATGTGGTTTCTACCAGAAGTATATCAAAAACTTTAATTCCATATGTGCACCGTTAACTGAATTGACACGTAAAGGACATCCAGATCGCATTACATGGACACCACAATGTGAAATGACTTACCAAGAATTGAAGGAAAAGCTCACAAGTAAACCCATTTTGAAATTACCTGACTTAAGTCAAGAATTCATAGTAAGGACGGATGCAAGTAATATTGGGCTGGGTGCAACTCTATTACAGAGATCTGATGCATTGGATGGGGAATTAAGCCCAGTGGCATATGCTAGCAGAAAGTTGAATAAAGCTGAAATCAACTACTCAACTAGCGAAAAAGAATGTCTTGCAGTAATATGGGCGATAAAGAAATTCAATATTTATCTATATGGGAAGGCATTTAAGTTGCAAACAGACCACAAACCTTTATCGTTTCTAGCACAGGCTAAGCATGAGAACTCTAGGTTACTCCGATGGTCTTTACTTCTGGCTCCCTATAATTTTAGCATTGAGTATATATCTGGAAAAACCAATCTGGGAGCGGATTTTTTAAGCCGCCATCCGTGTGATGAGAATCACCGTAAACCCCAGAAATAATAATAAATTTCTCTATGTGAATATAGAATAAAGGACTGACATATAATGTCTGTTTTAAGAGGGGAGGTGTCGTGGAATATTCTAATCCACATATATAAATTATCAGGTAAATATAAAGCCTAATAAATACATATAATAAAGAAAGGAAGAAGAATGGTAAATAACAGTGCTGTCACAAAGAATGTACTCGAAATCCCCCTTGTTTTCTACTGCGTATGCAAATTGTAACGTTTCACGTTGATATTAAAGGCCTTCTGCAACATACACGCGTTTCCCAAACACACGATAAAATGTGCTGCCTTTCTAAGAAAAACCTTGAAATATGCAAGTTGACCTAAATTTTAAATTCCATTCATGTCTTTTTCTACACTGCGTTACCAAAACGAACGAACAGATGGACTAAAGGATAAAGAGAGAGGGAGGGCTGAAAATCAGGAACGCATGCAACACGCGTCGCGCGATACACAAATGCTGCCATCACGCGTGTAAGACTACATGCACTAATTTTTTTTCAGACGGACAGTGATAAAATACACTACCCTTCCCAGACAGCACATCTTCGAAACAGGAGG
Organism: Oreohelix idahoensis; assembly: GCA_024509875.1. Lineage (NCBI taxonomy): Eukaryota > Metazoa > Mollusca > Gastropoda > Stylommatophora > Oreohelicidae > Oreohelix > Oreohelix idahoensis. The sequence goes on from JAMPIV010018517.1 coordinate 22,616, forward strand.
TAGAAAATACATATTTTGAACGCAGCCACGTAGCTCTTTTAAATTTGGATATTTGGGTTCCTTAGGGTTTGCTGACAAAGAATATGTAAAACGTTACGCAAATAGTCTAGGAATTAACAAGTTATAACCAAAATAAAATATTGGGGATGCCTGACAGCATGAAATCATTTCTGCTCATAAAATTTTTTTATAACGTGTTTGAAAAAAACCTTACGTTACATAAATAGCCTACCATGTAAACTCCAAATTGATTGGAGCGCAACAAATGAAAAACTAACCACGATTGGTCGGGCTATAAATACTATCTTGGTTGTTAGGGAGACGTAGAAAGGTAACATTTTTTCAAACACTTGTCGAAACGTGGCCTCATTGGCTAGACTCGCTGATATACTCACTTAGGAGCGTTAGTTCGAGACCACTAGTGCAAATAAGCTTGAAAAAGCGACAGTGCGTTGAAGCCAGCTCACATTTTTGCTAAAATAAAAGCCTGGAACATAAGCAGATGGGAATTTGTGCCAGTAATTGTGCCAGAATTCATTGCTAATCAACGTATCTGTGTTTATTTCCATGAAATTGTGGTAAGCTTGAACCATTCAGTATCTTTTAATGAAAATTGAATGTAAATTGTTAATTTATGCCTGTATATATATATGTGTAGTTCAGTGGCAAACAGGAGATAAAGCCTATAATGCTCCAGCCTGAACAGAGGGAGTCGGAGGGAAGTAAAACGGCATGGAATGGCCAAATAGTACACTGACACCTGGATGATTGATTAGACAGAAATAATGCTGGAAGTGCAGAGGCGTAGTAACCATTAAGGAGGTTAATGCTGGTATAAAGTATTTCAGATGAAGCTGACAGTTGGCCTAACGCTCTGAACTCAATGTTTGTGTTGTATTGTACTCAGTGTAGAACTAGAGTATCAATTAGTTATGAAGTAGAAGGTACATCCTTCTTGTTTTCAGGGACCGTGGTCTTGATGGTACTGAGCAGCACCTGGTCAGAGCTTTGCTGAATCCAGAGTCGGACAGCATACTCCTTGGTCTTTTTAGCTATCAGTGAGGTGTCTCCAGAGCCCAGAGGAGAATTCGAGCAGAGGAGTCCTTTCCTGCCGCCATCACGCAAGATAAGCTGATTGGGCCAGCTGAGCTCAACATTATGTCCCCTCATCTTGAAATGACTTTGTAAAAATAACATTCAGAGGGGAATTTAATTGTCTTAATATCAGGAACTGAGAACATCTCCAATACTAGTCCCAAAAGACAAACTATTGAAGTCATGATGACAAATACCAACAGAGCTTGAACAAAACAAAACCAGTATTACCTCATTTTACTACTACCCAACTGACACACATAGAATATTTGTAATAATATATGTCACTACAATATTCATATTAAATACATTCTGTACATAACTTGTAATTTAAATTGATTGTGATTCCTGGTTCCCTTGTAGTTGAATCAGGACACATATTCATTCATGCCAGTAATGAATACATATTGTTATTTGAAAAGTTATCAGTGACTCTTTTAAGATATCCTTGTAGAGTGTTATATGTATGTGAGTGTCACAGTGTTGTCAAGAGTAGTGGATTAAATTAAATTGTTTATCTGTCTGTTGTTGTGACTTACACTTCATCATACACATACCCTAGACACATAACGTAGTCATCACACTATTCCAGAATAATTCTGACTGAGATATATAGATATGTGGTAGCAAGTAAGGTTATCTATAATACGCTACTCTTAATAGATATAGATACCTTCACAGCTGATCTCAGTCAGTACACTAAGTCCCCTATAAATATTTATAACATCCCACTTCACCACATATATATATATATATATATATATATATATATATATATATATATTATATATTATAATATATATATATATATATATATATATATATATATATATATATATATATATATATATATATATATATATATATATATCTTACATGTTGCTGTTCACACCTGATATATATGTATCTGTTACAGGGGGTTGTTCAAACTTTATATAGAGTTGGGGCACTGTACGAAGGATGGCCGCCGATCGAGCAAAGTGGAATCGATTTGTTGTTGCCCTACAAGACGCCACCAGGCGTAATGGCCACTGACTGCTTTGACGGTCGGCGGCTAAGGATCAAAGAAGAAGTATATATATATATATATATATATATATATATATATATATATATATATATATTATATAATATATATAAACACGGGGGGGGGTTGTGAAACACACTTGTTCACTGTTGTTTGCAAGCAAGAGTATCCCAAGTCGTTTTTTCATTGTCTCTGCTATTATGCTTCATCCTGCTTCTTTTGAAAGTAACTTCATTTATTTATTTAAAACCGCGTTGTTGGCTTTTTTCAAGATCCTCGATGATAGTTTTGCTATTTATCAGCTGTAATATTATATCCATGAAGATATTTACAGTCAGTTGGGAGCCGCTTCCTTGGACGTACTCAGTATATCTATTATCCTCACTGTGTATACTCCCAAAGTATCTGAAATCCTTTGAGGTGTTTTATCATAGTCTAAACCAGGGGTCGGCAAACTACGGCACGCGTGCCAAGCGTGGCACATGGAACGATTTTCAATGGCACGCTGAGTGAATTAAAATACTGTACAGTAGATGATCTCATTACAAAAAAATTGAATTTTTAATTAAATAGAAGCATATAATTCTTTTAAAGCTTTTACCTGTTTTTACAACCCTTCAAAACGAAAGTTTTTAGACATTGGAGGTAAGAATGTGCGATCTGATGCAAACTAAATTCCCGATCATACTATACTGCACGTAAGTCTTCGTTTTTACGAACCGTTTCCGAGAACAAACATTCTTCAACGAATTTCAAGGGGAGTGGTTATACTTTGCGGCGCCCGCTAGTCTGGCGTCTACCTGCTACCGTAATTTGCAGGATGAGATTCTTGAAAAGAATCCCAAGCGAATTTTGACGGGAAGCGGAGACGTAATATCATAATTACGCAATAGTGTCTGGCTATCGCCTGGACAAGCGTATTTATTTGGTTTTCGCTCGCAGTTTTTGACTCCCAGTGTGAGTTTGGAGCAACAATGACTGACCTCGACGAAGTTATATTTCCGTCCTATCCTTCCCCTCTCTCCCGACCACCACCACCTCTACAGTTCTCTCGGCTGTCGCATACTCATGCCCGTACAGTCCGTTGACCGCAGCACAAAAGCTGGTGTTGTTATTAAGTAATACGGTGCCGTTAAAATGACTCAGAAAAGACAAAAACTTGATATACGCTCGTTTCAAGGCTTTTGGACAAACGAATATGGATTCATACAACAAAAGGATCGTGCTGTTTGTGCTTTATGTTATGAAAGTGTCGTGTGCCGTACGTCAAGTGTACAAAGACACTATCAAACCAAACATCAGTTGTTACGCACAAATAATTACTTTTTTCAAAGCCTTTGTATGATCATTTTTCGTATGTATGATCATTTTTTGACTGAAGTGTGTATTATGTTTTTTACAGTCAAAGGGACATAACCCGAGTTATCGAGACTACAATTTTTTAGGAGTTTGCCTTCTCTTGTATAGAGACACGTTCGGTCTATAATTTCTTGAACGAAGCGTGACCATATCTCCTTATTTGGTAGTATCAGTCAACTGTTGTAGATGCCTGAAACCTTTCTTAACGCTTCTGTTCATGACCATAAAAGGCGCGACTGTGTAAGACTTTTATCTCGAATGTTCTTAGAATCGTCTTATTGTGAACGGCGACTCAGAGATTGTCGCTCTGCGCATGTCTCGACTTGGTTTTCGTTTGTTGTTCCGCCCAGCTCGGGCAGTTTAGAAATGGTCTAAGTAGCGAGCAGACGCGACCTGCGTCTTGTGATTTTCTGAGGGAAATACATTGTCTTTGTGAGTTAGTTAGCTAACTAGACTATTTCCCAGTATTATTCAAGCCTGCCTGGAGGCATATGTTCATGGTTGATTTTCCGAAATAAGGTAATTCCTCTTGTATCGAACTTTATGCTATCATCTAGAGGTTCGTCATTTTGTCGCCTTTTTGCTCGCCTGTGTGATTCAAAATGGAGAGGTACTTTGACTAGGATTAAGTCACCGGTATCTTTATACCTGAACTAGTTATATATATATGGGTCGCTCTAGACCAACAAGACTATTGTCTTTGTTCCAGGATTCGTTATATCAGAGATCACGTCCAAGTCAGATGGTTAGACTTAGGAAGGTTATAAAGGTCGAGCTGACCTGTAATCCATGTATGCTATTCACGTGCAGACAGTAAACGGACTTATTGTATACATCTGATCTGCTAGCATCAGGAAGGGAATATTTATTATTGTCTATGAACATTGTTGAGCTGTAGCTGACACTGTTGCAGAAGTTATATATATTATTTATAAAGCTTCACGAACCAGAACTTTATGATATCTGTTTACCATACAACTATGGAGTATTGAATCCTACATGACTATCAGTTAATATGATTTTGAATGCTGCATTCGTTATACTGTGCTGACGATGACATAAATATCATGACTGTTTTGTGGCGTGCAATAAATGGTATAAAACTAAAGCGAAGTTACCATTTCTATGACTCTACACGTCATGTTGCCTGTGGTGTACCCTGTGAACTGTTCTACTGCAACACACACAGCAACATTCTAAATCAGAGAAGACACCTACATCTTGCACTTTAATACCAGGTGTCGATAGGGGTGGCAAGTTATCATTTCAGCTCAAATCCACCCTTATCACAGTCCATGTTTAAAAACTCTGAGGAGAAAAGTGAAGCCATAAAAATGTCTGTTTCTGGCTACAAAAAACAAAGTAGTATTTTTAGTCAAGTAATTGGAACCAAAAATAAAGCTACCGAATGTAGTTACAAAATTGCACAGTGTGTGGCTTCGAAGGGCAAACATTTCACAGATGGAAAATACATCAAGGAAACTTTTTTGGGCAGTGCTGAAATTTTGTTTAGTGATTTACCAAAGAAAGAAACAATACTGTCTCGGATTCGAGAAATACCGGGTTCTGCGAGATCAATCGAGAGGCGCATAACTGATATGGCTGAAAATGTAACGGTAAAACAAACAACCGGGTTACAACAAGCTATTGTATTTAGTGTCGCTCTTGGCGAAAGTGTCGATGTGAATGACGTGGTGCGCCTAGATATAGTTGCGCGATATTGTGACAACGACCGTATTTATGAAGAACTGTGCTGCTTGATACCTTTTGATGGTACAGCCAAGGGAAAGGACATTATAACTGCATTTGTAAGCTATTTCGAAAATCAGAACATTAACACGAATACAATATTCTGTGTTACTACTGATGCCGCCCCTGCATTTGTCGGAAAGAACAAAGGATTTGTTAAACTTCTTGAGGATCGTATTCAACGTCAAGTATTGAGCTTCCATGCAGGAGAGTTTTTGTGTTTGCGTGCATATTTTGACGCACATAGTAAAAAAATCGATATGGCTATTGAATATGGGAAAATATAGACTTGTCATTCATTTGTGGTATGAAAAATGGAAGGTAAAATTGATCCGGCGCAAGGATATTGCGCTTACGTTTGTACTTATTTTTTTAGGGCCAGAAAATATATTAATTTGCTTATTGTGTTTATGGCCTGAATTCATATGTATTACATATTATTAGTACAAGTAGAATCAGTCCTATATTGTATATTTTGGATGGGTAGGAGGGACTAGATTCTTGTTATTCCGGTCTAGCGGAAGTATGAGTTGTCTTGACAAGTCGTGATGAGTTCCGATGTACCGTGATAATGGCGGGTACGCACTTTTCAAAGGGCTGGTAGATTCTTAAGGAAATATAATTCATGAAGTGGTTTTCTTCTAAAGGAGATGGTATCTCTACTATAGTTTATGTTAGAGACTCTCCTAAGGTACGGTACAATGTATAATTCGGACTCCATGTATTGCCAGACCCTATTTTGATGATCTCATGTCGATTCGACCTAGATGGAACATTGTGCTTCGTATCGCTAGGGTCGTGTTTTGTATCGACGAAGATGACAGACTTTCCTGCAGCGGTTATGGCTACGTGAATTAACCTGATCACCGTAGAGCTGTATGGAAACATTTATGAAATCATTTATATACCCATTATAAATTAACTCTGGCTTATATTCTCCTTCCTATGAATGAGTGAACGACAACTCAGGGAGGCAGCCATGTTAGATTTCGGTCATCATATGTTTTGATCACTGCCAAGAGAACAGATTATTTATCCTATTATCGGACAGTGACAGGGAGATCTCAATCTTGCTAGAAACCCCCCCTTCGTGGTTTCATAATATATACTACAAACTATGGACGTCAAGTAACTTTAGTTATTTACCGATCTGCCTTCACTGACGCGTTTAGTCAGATAGGGGGATGCGGCCATAATGTATCATGACATTGAACTTTTGATGTACTGCCCATTATTTCTGAATGTGTCATGACTTCAGATCTGCTATGTATACCTACAAATTGATATGTCAACATACCATGATGTACTCGTATGTCCCAGTGTGTACGTCTGAATAAATTGAGTAAACAAAGATTCCAGCAGTCTGCATTGGTGCCTTGTAGACACATGTGTATGAGTGGTTATATTGGTCAGCACACGAACAGTACACCATTCGCGGTAATCACACTCTACACTTCTACTTCATACATACACCATCCTGCGTCGGTTGGAGTGACCAAGTTTAGGGCCTGCTTCCCCTGGAGCCTTTGCCTTCCCTAACTCAGGACTAGGGTGAGTTACCCATTTACAGCTGGGTAGACTGGAGCATGCCTGATCTCAACAACACACCACTCTTCCTTACAGAGCATACAGACTGACACTTTACAGAGTGGAAAGAAGAAAAGAAACTTTACAGTGGCGAGCCAGATTCCTGGGTCCAGCTTACGCAGTTTTTTGTGTTGAGAATCACAGTTTACAGCTGAAAGAACATTTGTTTGACCACATCAACACCAGTAGGACAGCTATACAGTCGATGTCAGCTTGACCTGTATTACCGATAGGATGCTGTATCTAGGTCAGCGCTTGTTGACAGTTTTTCGCTGTACAGACAGTATTACACAGGACAGTGGTATCAAGTGTAGAAAATATCTGGAGCAGTATTGTTGACATTTCTCAACGTACAGAAGAATCACAGTGTTGTTGAACATAAAGTGCATAGTTCATCGTTGGATCTTCATATGCTCAACAGAGAAAAATTGACAGTGTAATAGTTTAAAATTAAATCTATTACTGAATAAAGTGGCAAGTTATTAGTATTAAAATAAACTGTGCCTGCTTTACAACACTATACCTGCAACACATTCCATTCATGACATAAATTATATTGTATGCTATATGCTATTTATGCTTACATGTTATTTGTTATGTATTAAATTAGTTTATGTTCTGTGTGACTAGTACAAGGTATGCCGAGTGACATTGGTCTGGTACTAGTATTCTATAGGTACACATTTTCTTAATTGGAAATTTGTTAGCAACAATTTGCTGCTATTTCTGTTAGTTGTGATGAGGTGCTCTTTTCTTCGTTGTTTTTGTTAATAATTTTGTGTTCCTTAGTTTTGTTTGATTTGTTTGTATAATTGTAGGTCTCATCTTTTCTATTTTTGATTTCTTTACACCCTTATGTTTATACACGGTGGCGTTATTTGTCTTGTTATCTTATTGCAGTTATCATCACGGATTCTGTGATCATTTTTTTTTCATTTCTCCTATTTAATTTAATTTGATCTCTGCAAATGTTTTCAGATTGTCTTTTCTTGTTTGTCCTTTGTGATGTCTTTAGTTGACATATGACGTATAGTGGTATACACTGATAGTATAGTACAGATCAGTACTTTATGATTGTTATTGTTATAAAACAAAATGTACAAGACCTTTGTAAGGCTTGTCTCCCAAAGTGATTGGTAAAGGGAAATATTTTTTTCCACAGGTACTCAAGTGATCTCTGATTACATTGAGGTATACAAGACCTTTGTAAGGCTTGTCTCCCACAGTATTTGAGATACAGTTATTGTTGTCCACAGGTACTCAAGTTATCATTGGTTATTATAAACCATACAAGTTTGGACTAAGACTAAGTCTATGGTATAGACTTGTCTCCCATTAAAATGAAATAGGGTAATTTATTTACTTTTTCAGGTTTCTGATTTAAGAAGACAATATGTCTACATTAGATTATTTTATTGCACAAGGAAAATCTCTTGATAAGACTGGAAAAGACTTAGAACAATGGGCTGTTGCTCAATATGACAAAGCATTAGCTGCAGAAGAGAAAAAAAACTGCTGCTGCTGTTGAAGAAAGAAAAGCTGCTGCTGAGGAAAAAAAAAGCTGCGGCTGAGGAGAGAAAACTTCAAATAGAAGAAAAAAAAGCTGCTGCAGAAGAAAGGAAAGCTCTAGCTGAAGAAAAAAGATTAGAAAAAGAAGCTGATACTGCTGCTGAACTTAAGAAATTGCAGATGCAAGTGGAGGAAAGGAGATTTGAGGCAGAACAGAAGAAATTAGAAGCTGATGCAGAACAGAAAAAACTAGAAGTTGCTGCTGCTGCAGAACAGAAGAAATTAGAAGCTGCAGCTGAACAAAAAAAATTAGAAGTTGCTGCAGAACAAAAAAAAGTTGCTGCAGAACAGAAAGAAATTAGAAGCTGCTGCAGAACAGAAGAAATTAGAAGCTGCTGCAGAACAGAGAAGATTAGATAGAGAAGCTGAAGAGAGAAAAGCAATAAGAGAACATGAGTTTGAATTAGAGAAATTAAAATTGACATGTATGAGTAATGTTAATCAGGCATCTGGTGGTAATGGTAAACCCTTTGTGTACAAGGTCAAAGTACCAGCGTTTAACCCTACCAGTGATGACATAACATTTTGGCTTTCTAGATTTGAACGGGCTTGTCGATCTCATAATGTTGACAAATCACAGTATGTGAATCAGTTGTCTGAAAATCTAAAAGGGGAGTCCCTAAGTAAGTTATATATTTTGTTGAAGAGGCCGACAAAGATAATTATGATGCTGTTAGGGCAGCTTTGATAAAGAGATATCAGCTGTCTGAAGAAGGTTATCGTCTTTTGTTTAAAACAATGAGACCTGAGGTAGGTGTAGAATTCTCAGATTTCATCTCAAAAGCACGAATTACACTTTCACGATGGATTGAATTATCCAAAACAGAAAAAACATTTGATGGTCTTACGGATTTATTGCTAAGAGACAAGGTCATGTCTTCTGTAAATAAATCATTCCTAGAGTTCTTACATGAGCGTAAACCTGGTACAATAAAGCAAATGGAAGAATATTGTGACCAGTATGCCACGGCACACCCTGACATGATTCTTAGTAACTCTAACATTAAAGAGAGTATGCCAGTTGCTTCGGCAACAGAATATAATCAGAATTACTCACACAAATTCCAAGGAGCTAAAAATAAATTTGATAAAAAGGTTAATTGGAATAAGTATCAAAACCAAGATAACCGCTCAAATCAGAGTTCTTCTTTGAAGAACTGGAATCGGGCTGATAGTCCTCGACACGCGAGGGGTACCCATAATGTTAGAAATTCTCGGAAAGGGAGTAGCTATAGGAACTACCCAAGTGCTTCATGGAGACAAAAGAAACAATATTACAGGGATACTCAATATAATGAGCATGATGATTATGATCATGAATGTTATGATTCAAACCCAAATAGGGGTTATAACAGAGGCAATAATAATTATAGAGACAATTATAACCGAGGTAGATCACAACACAAAAGACATGGTAAATCTTATTACCAGGCTAACTCTGCACAACAGGAGTTCCACGACACCGATAATCAGAATAATGATAAAAAAGACTCCAACAGTGTAGCAAATTCCGCTTTCGATTTTGCTAGAGCATCTGAGTGTTCGCAATGCAAAACATTATTCGATCCAACCACAGTGTCTACTTTAAGCTGCGGTCACCCGCTTCCCGCTCTCCATGCGTCAATTGCGCATAATGGAAGGGGTGCTCTTGTCTTTAATAGGGGCCTAATAGATGGTACTCCGGTATCAATTCTTTTCGATTCGGGGTGCACTACCATTGGAGTGAGGCAATCACTCGTAAATCCTTCTCGAGCTACAGGCAATATAGTCAAATGTGTAACATTTGGTGGCACATTGGAGAAGTACTCCACTGCCATTATCAATATTGCTACGCCTTTCTTTACAGGAGAGGTGCAAGCATGTCTCTTGCCGAATCCGATCGCTGATCTTATCATCGGTCGCATTCACGGGGTGAAAGAATGCACTCCACAGCAAATTTCTAATTGGGAAAATGTTAATATGCAATCTGCTAATGCAGTAATCACTAGGGCTCAAGCTCTTAATATGCCACAATCTTCACATTCTGAAGATAATGATGCGCAGATCCAAGATGATCCCTTGGAGATTTCCCACGATTCCTTTATCAAACAGCAGGAAGATGATCCTACTCTAAAGAAATTCTTTACTCTGGCAACAAAAGGTGATCCGAATAAGGATACTAATCGTAAATCTTGGATTACGATGAAGAATGGCGTACTTGTACGTATGGTACAAGACTCCGCTAAGTCCATTCATTCTCAAATCCTTGTGCCTAAAAATATGAGAGTTAAAATCTTACAGCACGCTCATGATTCGCAGTGTGCTGGACATATGGGTTTTTCCCGTACTAAAGCTAGAGTTCTTCAATCTTTCTTTTGGCCTGCTGTGAATAAGGACATACGAATCTATTGTCGATCTTGTAAAGTATGTCAAGAGATTAAATCCAGAGGTCCACGCCATGATGCACCTATTCAGGCTGCAGACATTCCCATTCGGCCATTTCAAAAAATGGCGATAGACATCATTGGTCCATTTAAGATAAAGTCTGCTAGAGGACACCAATTTATTTTGACGTGTGTTGATATGTGCACACGTTGGCCGGAGGCTGTTCCTCTAAAGAGCATAACTACTGCTGATGTCGCAGATGCTCTTTGGTTAATATTTTCTCGTCTGGGGTTTCCAGCAGAAATATTATCCGACCATGGTACCCAACTCATATCGGATACCATGTCTCAAGTAATGTCGACTCTGAAGATAGAGAGATCGCTGAGTAGTATTTATCATCCTATGTCCAATGGGATGGTGGAACGTTTGAATAGAACTCTGAAAAACCTACTAGGTAAGATAACAGAAGATCATCCTCAGGATTGGGATAGGGTTTTACCCGCGGCTCTCTTTGCATATAGAGAGGTCGCCAACGAACATACAGGATTTTCTCCCTTTGAACTTGTCTTTGGCGCGAAACCGCGAGGTCCTATGTCCTTACTTCATGATCTTATAACTGCTGATAATATTGTCGATGACACAAAATCCTCTTATGAATATGTCATCGCACTTAGACACAAGATTATTGAAGCATGCAAATTGGCAACTGCTTCTTCTGAATTTGCGAAACAGAAGGCAAGGGAATTTGCCAATAAAAAGAGATGTTTGCGTCAACTTTGTCCAGGTGACAAAGCATTTGTCTTGCTACCTTGTAGGGAAAATAGACTTCTCATTTCTTGGAAAGGTCCGTACGATATAATATCAAAAGTTTCCGATGTTGACTATATCGTCGATATTGACGGGAAGCGTAAAACCTTCCACATCAACATGCTCACGGAATTCCATGAACGTCCTGATTATTTACAACCTGTTTTCCAGGCAACGGACGATTTTCCAGTCCAACATGGACAGTACTCATCTCTGTCAGTAATACAGGATGAGGAAACGAGTTTCTCGGATGTAAATTTACCTTTTCCAATGATTCCTCTTCACTCTAATGAATCATGGAAAGATGTTGCAATTTCTCCAGAATTATCTCCAGGAGAGCAGAAACAAGTTTCTACTATGTTAGAACAATTTCAGGATGTCCTTACTGACATTCCTGGTCAAACGGATGTCATTCAACATGACATTATTCTTACTGACCATAGTCCTATAAGAGTCAGACCGTATCCTATCCCGATACATTTTCAAGCACAGGTAGAGAAAGAGTTAGATGAGATGATAGAGTTAAAAATTATTGAACCATCCACATCAGCATATTCTTCGCCGATGGTTATAGTACGGAAAAAAGACAATAACATACGTCTTTGCGTGGATTATCGCAAATTGAATCAAGTGACTAAATTTGATGCGGAACCTATGCCTTTACTAGAAGAGCTACTTACGAGACTATCGAATTCTCACTTCTTTACTAAACTCGATTTGTCTAAGGGATATTGGCAAGTTCCACTATCCGAACACGCCAAACCGTTTACTGCTTTTTCGACGCCTAGGGGTCTATTCCAATGGAATTTCATGCCTTTCGGTCTTATGAACGCCCCTGCAACATTTGTACGCATGATGCGTCGAATCCTATCTCATCGCTCAGATGTCATTGCGTATCTTGATGACATCTGTCTTTTCAGTGATACTTGGAACGATCACTATAATGGTATAAATGAACTATTGTCTATCTTACGCGAGCATAACCTGACAGCGAAACCATCGAAAGCATGTATTGGTTTTAGCGAAATATCTTTCTTAGGACACCGTGTTGGTCATGGGTTCCTAAAAACAGAAGACCATAATACAAGTAAGATACTTAACATTTCTATTCCTAAGACTAAAAAGCAAGTACGAAGTCTCTTAGGTCTAATACAATTTTATGGACGATTCATCCCGAATCTGTCCTCCATTATGTCACCTCTTTCTTCCTTGCTAAAGAAAGGGTCTCCTAATGTAGTCCATTGGACTCAAGAATGTCAATCCTCTTTGGATAAGGTTAAAACTATGTTTTCTACTTCACCTATCCTAGTATTGCCTTCTAAGGATAAGACATTTATTCTTCGTAGTGACGCTTCATCCACCGGGATTGGAGCTGCACTAATGCAAGAGTACTCTGGAACTCTGCATCCTGTGATGTATATTTCTCGGAAATTAAATGCCGCAGAGAAGAATTACTCGGTCCTAGACCGTGAATTATTGGCTATGGTTTGGTCAATCCTTAAACTGCAAAGATTTCTTCTGGGCGCGCATTTCATTGTGGAAACTGACCAGAAAGCTCTTACGGCTATTCAGAGTAAAAATCTGAAGAGCGCGAGATCAACGCGATACGCGATTGCTCTACAGCCATTTCATTTTTCGGTGCGAGCTATCCGTGGGTCAGAAAATGTGATGGCAGATATTTTGTCTAGATGCCCACATGATTCATAACTGTTATACAACTTTGATACAGTTGTTTCTATGTTGAAATGTGTACACATATGTAATATATCATATATTGATTGTAACACTACTTAGCGGTTCATTGATATTTATTCACCGCTGATCTTTCAATGTTTTTCGTCTTTGATGATCATGATGTTAAGATATCTTAGATGAAATTTATGTATAAACTAATGTGGAAATTGTGTCATTGCTAATATTGTAGTATGCGTTGGTGACACCTCTCTGGAAATATTTATACTTAGAGAAGTACTTTCTCTAAGGTCATAAAACTTATGCTTATCATCTGCGCATGGTATTGGTGCGTTGTGAGCCTATTGTATGTGCTCCTAGATGTATTTCAAAAAAAAAATGTACCATTTTTTTTTTCCCGAGGGGTGTGGTAATCTGTTGCGTGCATATTTTGACGCACATATTACAAAAATCGATATGGCTATTTAATATGGGAAAAAATATAGACATTCATTCATTTGTGTATGAAAATGCTGTCTATGGTAAAAGCGAGAGAATCCATGTTTGATTCACACTTTTGATTATAGGAGTAATCGTTCTGGATATTGATCCGGCGCAAGGATATTGCGCTTACGTTTGTACTTATTTTTTAGGGCCAGAAAATATATTAATTTGCTTATTGTGTTTATGGCCTGAATTCATATGTATTACATATTATTAGTACAAGTAGAATCAGTCCTATATTGTATATTTTGGATGGGTAGGAGGGACTAGATTCTTGTTATTCCGGTCTAGCGGAAGTATGAGTTGTCTTGACAAGTCGTGATGAGTTCCGATGTACCGTGATAATGGCGGGTACGCACTTTTCAAAGGGCTGGTAGATTCTTAAGGAAATATAATTCATGAAGTGGTTTTCTTCTAAAGGAGATGGTATCTCTACTATAGTTTATGTTAGAGACTCTCCTAAGGTACGGTACAATGTATAATTCGGACTCCATGTATTGCCAGACCCTATTTTGATGATCTCATGTCGATTCGACCTAGATGGAACATTGTGCTTCGTATCGCTAGGGTCGTGTTTTGTATCGACGAAGATGACAGACTTTCCTGCAGCGGTTATGGCTACGTGAATTAACCTGATCACCGTAGAGCTGTATGGAAACATTTATGAAATCAGTTTATATACCCATTATAAATTAACTCTGGCTTATATTCTCCTTCCTATGAATGAGTGAACGACAACTCAGGGAGGCAGCCATGTTAGATTTCGGTCATCATATGTTTTGATCACTGCCAAGAGAACAGATTATTTATCCTATTATCGGACAGTGACAGGGAGATCTCAATCTTGCTAGAAACCCCCCCTTCGTGGTTTCATAATATATACTACAAACTATGGACGTCAAGTAACTTTAGTTATTTACCGATCTGCCTTCACTGACGCGTTTAGTCAGATAGGGGGATGCGGCCATAATGTATCATGACATTGAACTTTTGATGTACTGCCCATTATTTCTAAATGTGTCATGACTTCAGATCTGCTATGTATACCTACAAATTGATATGTCAACATACCATGATGTACTCGTATGTCCCAGTGTGTACGTCTGAATAAATTGAGTAAACAAAGATTCCAGCAGTCTGCATTGGTGCCTTGTAGACACATGTGTATGAGTGGTTATATTGGTCAGCACACGAACAGTACATCATTCGCGGTAATCACACTCTACACTTCTACTTCATACATACACCATCCTGCGTCGGTTGGAGTGACCAAGTTTAGGGCCTGCTTCCCCTGGAGCCTTTGCCTTCCCTAACTCAGGACTAGGGTGAGTTACCCATTTACAGCTGGGTAGACTGGAGCATGCCTGATCTCAACAACACACCACTCTTCCTTACAGAGCATACCGACTGACACTTTACAGAGTGGAAAGAAGAAAAGAAACTTTACAGTTTGTGTGCGAAGATTTCGTCACTATCCTTGAACTCTGTAATGGAAACGGTTGTCAAGATAGTTAACTTCATAGTTTCTCGCTCTTCATTGACCCACAGGCAATTCAAGTCTCTTCTACAAGAAATGGAGAGCGCATATGCGGACCTCCCGCTGTACAGCAATGTTCGTTGGCTTAGTCGAGGTAATGTTTTGAACAGATTTGTATCATCTGTAGTGGATTTTGATGGTATTGTATGGTTGATGTCACCTAGTGTGATGTATGAGGTCAGCTGTGAAGGCTCCTGAGATAAATGTAGATGTGAATTACAGAAGGCCCTTCTTACTACCACTTACGACCTCACACATATCGTTTTTACTAATGAATGTGGCTACGTTAAAAGTCTAGGGTACTGATATGTAATGTGTTGTGGTAAATTATACACACACACACACACACACACACACACACACACACACACACACACACACACACACACACACACAGAGAGATATTTAAGAAGTCTAATAATATTAATAAAATTTATTACACACTGAACTAACTCAGGCAAACAATGCGGCGGGCAGGAATTGATCCCACAGATCCGGTTTTTCGTGTGCCAGCTTCCTCAGGATAGAAATGAGAGTCCCATTAAACCTCTCTACCTGGCCGTTCCCTTGCGGATGGTACGGACTACAATGAAAGTGTCTGGCTTGAAATAGCTTAAAAACCTCTTCCGTTAGTTTCCCCTTGAACTGAGAGCCATTATCAGTCAAGATTTGATGCGGGAATCCTAATCTTGTGAATATTGTAAGTAGTGCCTCTGCTACATGTTTTGAATCAATTGATGGCAGGGCTACCGCCTCTCCCCACATAGAACAAGTGTCCACCAGAGTAAGGATGTAACTGTTCCTCCTCTTGGTCCGAGTGAGAGGTCCCACAATATCCACTGCAACCCTCTCAAAAGGTGTTCCCACTATGGGCATTTCCCCTAGAGTTGCAGGAGCAGTCCAGTGCTTTGGAGCTACCCTTTGACATTCTGGACATGATTTGACATATCTTTTTATATCCTCCGTTATCCCTGGCCAGAAGTAATGACAAGCTATACGCTGTCCTGTGGCGCTGATCCCCATGTGACCACTGAAGGGAATCGCATGCCCGAGTTCCATCACTTTATCCCTATATGAAGTGGAAAGAACCAGCTGGTTGTGACCATTTGTTCCAGTTCCGGCCTTCCTGTATAATAGTTTGTTCTTCATAAAATATTCCCCCTTGCTTGGAGGTGTGTGGCATTTGGGCAATTTTTTTAAAACATGGCTTGAGTGTCCTATCCTCAGCCTGCGCCTTCCTCATCTCCTCTGGATGAGCATTTATAGGTTCACCTTCTTCCTCCTTTTTCTGTGACCTGGTCTGCACTGTCGCCATGATCACAGGTTTCTCGGGATTCCCCAAGAAGACGTATCTACACCCCAATATCAGAGGGTAGATTGGTTCATCTATCACTGCTGCTCTGATTTCTCCCTCCACATAGCGAGTTTTCACCGTTATCCTTGCGATGGGAAGTGTCATGAGTGGTATGTCCTTAGTCGCCCCTTGTATTTCCACTGTTTCTGTGGTATACTGACTTGGGTCCACTAGGCTAGACTTCACAACTGAATCATAATCCAAACCTGTATCATAAAGGCACCTTATGGTGACCCCATTACAAATACCATCCTCACAAACTGGGGGGTGATAAGGTTCCTGCTGTCCATTAGGATTAACCTTTAATCTTTGAGTCCCCGACTTCATTGCAGCAATGTTTGAAGGTTTCCTTCTACAAAATTCGGTGTTATGGTTATCTTTCTTGCACCATTTGCACTATCTTTTTCCTTGGTTAAACGGTTTTCTTTCATTGTAGTTTTGGTCATTGAACTGTGAGTTTCTGTCTCGATAGTCATTTCTTTGCCGTTCAAAGTTTGTCCTGCCTTTATTACCCTGTTCTCTATTTTCAAATTTATTAAATGGCTGTGGAGCTTTAAAAGTTTCTATGTGCTTCTTTTTAGTGCCACTTACCTCTGCCTGGGCTGCCTGATACCTCTCAGCGACATTTAAAACCTCCCCCAACTTCTCTGCACCTTGTTCCATGAGAAATTTTCTCATGTCTGGAGCCATGGACTCTCTCAATTGCTCTAGCATGATCATCTCTTTAAGATCTTGGGTCTTCCCCAGAGCAGTCCATTTCTCCAAATAGGTTTCCAGTCTGGCAGAGAATTGGTGGTATGTCTCCCCAGACAACAGTTTGGCATTTCTAAATTTCTTACGATAAAATTCACCATTTTTTCGTACCTCAATAACAAAGCCTGCTTTAACATGTCATAATTGTCTTGGTCTTCTCTGTTCATTTTTGCGAAGACTTCATAAGAAGTACCTCTCAGTCCTTGTGATACCTTTAAACTCCACCTCTCTCTCTCTAACCCATATGTAGTAGCTAATAATTCAAAACGACTGAGGTACCCATCGATGTCATCGTCTTTTTCAACAAAATGGTCTAAATGAAACCCCATAGCTGATGTTGAGGCTCCCTGACTGGGCGTAGCATCTGAGGCAAAAGGGCTGGCACCATTTTCAGGAGCATGGCCTTGTAACTCCAGCTCCCTTAGTCGTAATTCGTGCTCCCTTTGTAACCTTCTATCTTCTGCCTCCCTTTCGGCCTTTTTGTCTTCTGCTTCCCTTTGCTGTCGTTTTTCTTCTTTGTCAGCCTCAATCTGCAGCCTCTTAAGTTCTTTATCAGCGTCAATTTGTAACCTCTTCTCTTCAGCTACCCTCCTATCTTCCCTTTCAATATACTTGTCACATTCAGCAGTTACATACTGAATTAAAACCTGACCATCCATTCCCATTTCCTTCGCCGTTAGCACAGCAGCTGATCTGAACTTTGCTAACTCAGCCATCACACAAAATAACAATGTCCCAGGTAAATTTAATTACTTAATGACAGGTAATTCAAATTATCAAATGACAGGTAATTCTAATTATCAACTGACATGTAATTCTAATTATTAAATAGGCCAATGTAATTATAATTAATTAATTAATTAACTAACTGGCTGTGAAGATTCACCAACTTTGATTTTCCATTTTTATTTTAAGGGACACTTTTAATTTTTACAATTTGTTCCCCTGATTTAATTCTCCCACCAGGAGATCCTAATATTACTGATAAGCTAATTATCCCTGGACAAGCCCCCAATATATGTAGTGGATTTTGATGGTATTGTATGGTTGATGTCACCTAGTGTGATGTATGAGGTCAGCTGTGAAGGCTCCTGAGATAAATGTAGATGTGAATTACAGAAGGCCCTTCTTACTACCACTTACGACCTCACACATATCTTTTTTACTAATAAATGTGGCTACGTTAAAAGTCTAGGGTACTTATATGTAATGTGTTGTGGTAAATTACACACACACACAGATATTTAAGAAGTCTAATAATATTAATAAAATTTATAACACACTGAACTAACTCAGGCTGTTTTAGTTTTTAAAGTTAAATCTTTTGATAAATTTATTTTGTTCTGAACCAAATGTTTAGTTAGTCAGAACATAAGAAATATTATGGAGTCATAAATGGAATGCAAAATCATATGACATAATAAAATGGAAAATGTGTACTTAATTATTTCAAATGACTGGTTAATAATAATTATATTAAGCTAGTCACAGGAGAACTTATTACTAGATATGCTGTTGGGGTGGTGTCATCACTCCCAGTCTATGACTGCCAAACATTGTCCGTTGACTTAAGGGATAAATATATATAGTTTAATTTCCCCAATGTCATGGCTTTATTTGAGGGTGAATTAGAGATAAATTAGTTGAAAATTTCGTTGGTGAAAGTCCAGCAGGCCAGATATGACTTATCTCGCCTGCGTCGATCCTGTACAAAAGTCTGGTGGCCCCACCTCTCCGTGCTGGGGGCAATATACGGCTGCTCTGACACAATGATAGACTGCTCTGGTCCACACTTGTGTATATTACTACAGCATTTGACACCGCTTTGGTGCCAAATAGAAACTCACAATTCTGAAACAAAAGTATTGGGTCATGTGTCAGAACTCTATCTCCTGAACCACTTCTGCACACAACACTACACACAACAACACCACATAGACTGGGTCAGATCTCTCTGACCACACAGCACATCTTACCAAGTTGGTTTCACATAGTATTAGTTCCCCAAGACTACATTACATCTGAGATATGTTCAATAGCTTCCTGCTATTGAATAAGATAGGTGATATGTTCCACTGATCTCAACACTAGATCCTTTTTCATAGTTTCATTTAGGCGTTCCTATATATTTTCTTTGTATGTATGTCTCTAGACCCTGATCTAGGGCTGGGGATCTAGAGCGAACACTTACTTGTCGTAATCATTTTTATGATATGGCAGTATCAATCACTCGAATTATTAAAATATACAGAATAAATATTGTTCATTCTTACCAGAATTCAGAATTGAGAACACAGTTACATTTGCTAGCAAAACTCAGCTGAGCTGCTGGCTGTATGATGTCGTCCCACTATATAGTTATATTCTTATGGAATCAACACCACTATGGATTCAAACTGCGTCTCTGAACAGACTTATGTCAAATGGCACACTTTCACCTCTCTATCCCGCTACTATAAAATGCGTTGACCAATCGCCGACTTCCCCCCTAACTTTCAAATTAACAACCAAAAGTCACTTCAGTCAAATCTCAGTCAAGTATGTATTACGGTCTGTTAGTCCGTCTGTCTCTACTTGTTTTTTCATAAAACACACTTGGTTTTACATGTATTTCCTACACGAATCTGCTGCCTAAGTTATTTTTAGCTACAATTCTCCACCACATTCCCTCTCTTTAATTACAGCTCGATTTTTACGTTTGCAGACTCAAGGCCAAGATTTTGGAAACTTTTAGTGACATGGGTTAACAGTGCAATCGTTTGCCTGATATGAACAATACAGTCTTTTGTCAATATCGTCCTTATTATCTATCCGTCTGTATAAATGAAAGCATATTATTTCTCTGCTCAAGATGGGCTATCAAACTAGCTAGGTTTTATTTTCATAACTCTATTATTTAAAAAAAAAACATATTTTTTCTCAAGTTTAAATTTTGAAATATGTTCGAGAACCTTCCCTCATGTGTTTTGCCGCGGAATTCAAATAAAGACCAAGTATCGAAAAACGTCCAAGAAATGACTGTCTCGATCAAGAGCTAATGTCCTTTTCTTGTCCATTTCCTTACTTTATGTCAACTCGGGACGTGAATTTTTTTCCTTTCACCCCCACTTGCGTCTTTTTGCCGTTCGAACTTCAAACACGTGTTCAGTCATATTTTTCCTTTTTTTTGTGTCCTCCGTTCTCTCCCGTCTACAAAGGGTAAACGTTTCGTCTGCACTTCTAACTCGTTAGTTTTAAATGGCGGTGGGAAAGGCTGGCATGGGCGAGCATGTCTCCTAGTATCTTACGCATTATTTTTAACCCTACATTTCATCGTTAATTTTTGAGATATTTTAACGTTGTATCATGGTGACATCATCACATCATCTCTAGAAGAAATCAAGGTGTTTCTTGATGAGAAAGAACATTTCCCGGAATTGAATGACGAGGACTGGCTGTGCAAGCTGATGTTTCTGGCTGACATAACTACAAATCTGAATGAATTAAACTTGCGTTTACAAGGGCAGGGTCAAACAGTATTTGATCTTTTTGAGCACTGGAAAGGATTTGCGTCAAAATTAGACATATTTTGCAGAGATATTACCTCTAACACATACAAGTACTTTCCAAACGTAAAGGCTCATTCAAATCGATTTACTGTCAACAGAGATGAGCTTCAGAAGTACGTTGAAGCGCTCAAAGGAGAGTTTGCTAAACGAGGTCAAGACTTCAAAATTCACGGGCCCATGTTTTCTTACCTCATCAAGCCCGACTTAATTGATCATACTAACATCCCATTTGACCAATCTCTTTTCGAGTGGATGAATGTTGACAATTTTGAAATGCAACACATCGAATTCAAGGCATCAGAGTTATGGACGATAAAATTTGTAGAATTGCGAAAAACTCTTGAAGGAAGCTG
This sequence comes from Oreohelix idahoensis, assembly GCA_024509875.1. Taxonomy (NCBI): domain Eukaryota; kingdom Metazoa; phylum Mollusca; class Gastropoda; order Stylommatophora; family Oreohelicidae; genus Oreohelix; species Oreohelix idahoensis. The sequence continues at coordinate 43,893 of JAMPIV010018517.1, forward strand.
CTTGGAAAAGTCAGCTGCCATCCTCAACTGCTGGACATCCCTGCCTGAAGCGTTCACCTGTTTGAAGAAAGTTGCATTTGCTCTACTTTCGGCTTTTGGGTCAACTTATACATGTGAACAAATTTTCTCACACATGAAAGCTGTTTTAAGTCCACAGAGAAGTCGCCTAACACCTGTGCATTCAGAACTTAAATTTTGCAAAACATAATATTTGTATTGATATTTGTTCCTATTTATATTAAAATATTGAATAATCTACAAAGAATAGAATAGTTATTTAATGTATCGGAAACATGTGGGACCAAAGATGCAGCAATAGAGAATGCAGTCAGCGACCCATAGCTTGACTGCTTGCATCAGGATCAGCGAACCAGAGCTGGTCAAGACCCTACTCCATCTCCACGTGGTGGTCCTGGAAACAGATTGCATCAATGCAGTCTGGCTGAGCGAGTAGGGATCGCAGTGGGAAGGCAAACCCGGTCCCAAAAAATGCCGTGCAGAAGTCGGATGTGTCGACCGAAAGGTGCAGATATCACAGCTTAGGCTTAAACAGACACAACGCAACCACTGTCCTTTTCAGGACAAACGAGGAAGAAGAAGAAGAAGGAAACATGTTAATACAAGATCATTTTTAAATTGTTTCAATAATTGTTGTATATAAAAATATGGTGGACTTAGGTTGGCACGCTGAGTGACTTTGCAACATTACTTCGGCACGACACTACTAAAAGTTTGTTGACCCCTGGTCTAAACTGACATTAATGTTGAGTGGTTTAGCATGACACGATAAGCAATAGAAAGGTCAGACCCAGGCAGAATACGCTAAAGAGCTAAAAAAACATTTATGCTAATTTAAACCTACACAATGAGGTAGAAAAACAAGATATAGTTTGCCAGTGACCTTGTGCTGAATGCTACCTTTATTATTGTCATTAATGTCTGTAGCCGTGTATACCGTGCTTTATTCAGAGAACAGACTATATTCTAACAAGACGAGAAGAAGCACAGACCACCCCATAATTTTATATTTTATGAGAAACAGAAAATAATAAATTATAGTGTCACATATTTAGGACAGAGTCGCTTCCACACGCCATTTCTAATAATTGGGTGATTTCCCCTGACCAATCGGATAGCTCAGATTTACCCCGGGGAATATAGAACAGGACGCCATCTGGCAGTCAGAATGAAGGAGCGAAACTGAATAGGACGTGTCTAGTCCAGCTCTACATATTCCTTAGTTTGAGTAAATCAACTGCAACATTTATTTTAAAATGTGTATTTCAGGACATTGAGTGGTTTTGTATTCCTTACTTGCGTAAGTAGTAACTATCATTCAACGCATATTTGAATAGAGCTTCCAACTCTGGTTGCAGCAGAACTAGGTTCGAAGATTGAGTCAATTTGCAAAACTAGTCTTACACATAAAACCATGCTGAGCTGAAAATACCCTTGTGTTGGAAAATATTTAACTCAAGGAATACCTATGACCATTGGCATAATAAGGACTAATCTGAAGGGATGAAAGCGTATGGTAAAATGATGCCGTGACCACTTCTCTTTAAAAAAGCAAAAACCCACCACTATAAGTCAAACAGAAAATAGCGAAGATGGACCTAAGGAGGAAATACCCACACCAAGAGTACAACAACAGCAGCAAACGCATGCACAACCATTACAGCCCACCGATTGACATGGCTAAGAAATATTTGCTGACGGGAAGTTATCCTATGTAGCATGAGCCATCACTGTGTCAGAGCTTTGCCCATCAGTTCCCCTCCCCAAGTTTCTCCAACCCACGCCGCCCCTCTGACTCTGACAAGGAAAAAAATCGTTTTCTGACGGGAGGTTATCCCAAACGTAAATCCTTGAGCTTACATCCCATTATTCATGGGGCAGATATGAAGTATTGTAATCACACCTCTATCAGGAGGAATGCAGTAACAACACACGCGGATGCGGAAAGTTACTGTGTCGAAAAATTAAGAAACCTACGATACCCATGTCTACCAACACATCATACCGAGGACACAGATAGTACGCTGTATCATTTTAACAGACGTGCTAAGAATCACTGGACGAGTTTAAATAGAAGAGATTGCCGCATTGCAGTCCGAAGCCTATTCACCAATGTCAAAAGTCATAGGACCTACGAAATAAAGAATCTCCATGCATCTGACAGGGAATGCATTGTCACCACAGATGAAGGTTTTCGTGCTGTTATAAAACCACTACATCCATGGCGAAGACAGGTCAGTTCGGTGAAAGTAAACACGACGCTACATACCCCCCCCCCCCCCCCTCATAATAGACTAACCCGAATCGTGCACAAACAAGAAGAATTTATGAATGAACCAAAGACGACCTCTGTCGCGACACAAACAGAGAATAGAGCTGCAGTTTCAGCAACACAGACAGACACTGACACACCAAGTCAAGTTTGCAACCCCGTAGCACCAGTAAAACAGTTCGCCCAACAGAAATCCTTCAATGCTATCCCAGTTACTGCACTGAGCACAGAGAGGCTGCAGGAAGAAATAAATGACATCTTGAGGAAGGGTGATTTCAGCGTTCTCACGGTCAAATTGGTGTATGAATTACTAGAGGATAAATTTGCTGTGAACTTGTCTGCCAAACAAGATGAGATACGTTGTTTAGTAATAAACACGGTTCAACAGGATGATGGCACTCTTGAACACTATAACAGCACGTTAGATCGGGATGAAAGCAAGATTACCCTACAAGAGAAGAATTCTACAGAAGTATCCATCCGACCCATTAGAAGGGCAAAATATTGTTATCGCTCCACATGTTCGGTCCCCTTTAACGACACAGATTCTGACATGGACACACAAGAACCAATAGACCAAAGTTTTCACACCGACGAAATATCCAATATCTGCCCTGTTCAAACATACGGTGAGATAGTAACCAACAAGTATGAAAGAGACTCTGGTATAGATTCGCCTGGTCCTAGTTGCACAACTGATACATCATTCGCTAGTACGTCATCCCCGGAGATTCAAGCAGCTGGCAAACGTACCTGTTTTTCTTCATCAGACGCATCATCTCCTGTCATTAAATGCATGAAATTGCCACAAAATGAGATCAGACGAATAGTCAAGGCGAAACGCTATCATGTTCCCAAACCAAGCCGAGAAGTATTAGCCTCAGCTCTACTGGTCAAAAACAACAGTGTGCAAATTACTGCGCCCACTGTCAAAGACGTTAACGTACCACAGACCCAAGTCAGAAGAAAAATCAAGGCGAAACATATACCTGCCTCAAAACTAACAGATGTTCCAGCCATACAAACCCCAACCACAGTGAAACCATCACCGCAATCAAATGATGTTAAGCCATCACCGCATTCGCCAATGTCCTCAGAGCCACAACAATCAGCAAATGCAGTGTCACCCACAGTTACTCAGTATGATTCTCGCCTAAGCAGTCGGGACATTGCAAGGTTAGAGATGGCAGAGAAACTGAAGGAACTACTAAAGCTTTGCTGAGACACGCCCCTCGAGTCTTCAGTGTACATGCCATCCCATGTACGGTCAACGCATATGTGAAAAAACCTTTTTAACAATGTACTAACTTTCACATGTACTATATTTTCAGTTTTGACAGTTCAAATGACTTGCTTCCAGACTAAGATGTCAAAGCCCCACGGAGAAACTTTTTTCCAGCCTTAAAATACTGATACATCAAGACCAATCAAGGCCAGCCCACGGAGGATTTTCATTAGATAGCATAGTGTTGTGAAATAAAAATAACAAAACAATTGATAACACACGGTGTTACGAGTTTACAGACACCCTCATTTAGTTACAGACATTTTCTTAATATTTAGAATGTTACACAACCGTACCTATAACACATGTGTCATACTATTCTGTTGTAACATTCATCTCCACTTTTGTAACTGATCATATTCCACGCTCCATTCACCAGCATTTTCATGCAGACACTTTACACCAGTATTTTTTCTTACCCCATACTAATATTTCTTTGATCTATAATATGCTAAACTCCTTTATATCTATCACCTTGATCAATCATACTGTTCCTACTATGACTTCTCTTAACAGCACATAACTCATACCCAAAACTAGTATTGCATGTTATGCTATCTTTCTCCACAGGATTATTTATTTCCCCAATGTACATTATTATTTTAGACCCAGATGTATATTAGTACTGTCAAGATTTTAAACATTCTCCTAAAGAGATTCCATATCCCAACCTTGACTCTCTATAATAAGATTTCCTTCACCCCACTGTTACACCATCTTTAACTTACTATTTTTCCTTTCCACTATATTGAGACGACATTCTAGACTTGTGATTTTTTTTTTCAATCCCAATCATATTCATTCCTTGGAATTACAATCATGTTGTAATCAGGAGATCCTTGATGTACCCTTTCCTCGCCACTTATTGACAACAGATACTGCTACAACATTCATTCTATTCTAACCTAAACTATTACTTGCAGCCCTATTGGTTAGGATTTACTATTAGAAATGTTGATAGTATATCTAGTGTTTAGTGAATTGATTTTTATCATTCTTTAGTACTTGTGATACAAACATAAAAAAAAAAAAAAATGGAAAAGAGACAAAAGACATAAAAGAAAAAATGAAAAGAAAAATGAAAAGAAGAGAAAACATTCTATAGGATTGCTATATGTTTATATGCCACCCTCACACATTTTGATGATGATAAGCCAATATTGTAAAACATTGACTGCCCTGAAGTTGGCAGCTGAAGAAGAAAATAAATAAATCACCCTATGCCAGTCATACACCCCACCAGCATGATCTCTGATACTCCAACAATATTTTGTTGATACTGCATATCACAAGTACCCCAGTGACATTTGCGCATGCTGATTTTCTGCAAATGAAGAATCCCTTGAGAGCATTAGTATATGCTAACCCCAGATTGAACAAATTGCACCTATTTGTTGATGATGCCTTTGCCCATGTTAAAGAAATAGCATTTGCACATGCTGACCTAGCAAATGAAATACCCCTTTACAGCATTTGTATATGCTGAACCCACATTGAACACCCCATTACTGGATGATAACCACTAATGACACATGAGATGAAGAAGCAACTGGTTATGTATGATGAAAATGCCATTTTATATTAAAGTGAAACTTTATGTTGTCACAACTGAGATTTTGTTGTAATGTTTATGCACAAAATCCCCCACATTAACATTGGAGGAATAATCTTAGTCTTTCGTGGTTACGAGATAAGACAAAGAGATAATGGAATATTTTATGAATACCATGGACATGGAACAAATCAGAGCAGATGATTGTTACACATATGAGGACCATATTTGAAGTCATTATTGAAGGATTATCAGTAGACAAGGACCAATAGATTATGATAATCCTATGGAACCACAGGTACTAAGGACACAAAATGGAGATTAAATAATGGAGAAAAAAAAATAATAATGACTGAATAATTGCTACGCCCAGAGGTAAAGGAAATAGAGATACATCCGCATTTTTGGAGAAATCTTTTTTTGATTTTTGCTCATTGCCTTTGTAATATGAACATGGTTGTATAACAAATGACTATTCCTTATCACGAATTACAGAATGTTGTAAGATGGTTGAAATAAATTGACAATTTACTATACTCATAATAATATACCCAGAATTACAAGAGAGAAAAAAAAAAATACATGGTTGATGAAATTGGACGTACTGAGATTCTGCTCACCCCGAGGATATTGGATAAAAAATAATGTTATCCCAAGGACAGACATGTCACAGATATATCATGGAGATATTATGACAAAAAAAAAAAAAAAAAGAATACCTAGATTGGAAATGCAGCAAACTTGGTCAAGGACACCATGAAATAGACCCCGCCCCACACTTAAGATAACTGACGGATGAGATTTTTGAATTATAAGTACCATAAGTCACCCATCTGGCTGTAGTCAGCGGATGTTACAGGCACCACATAACTCTGACTAACCCTCGACCTGCGAAGGCAGAGTTGGTGTCGAAATATTGCACATATGTAAAAAGACATGTTTTTGTTCATGTTTTGGTAAAGTTTAGACATTTGTATAAATGGTTCCATAAATGATTAGTTGATATATTGTTGATAAATATTCGCAGATATAGTACATGGACAATTAATAAGGATGTATTTCCAGTACAGAATAAGAGGAATAGGAAGGATCCACATTTTAAATATTGGAGCACCATGAGCGATGAATTGGACTTATAAAGAAAATGGAAATGGTACACGGTATGCAAGGATAACCAGAAAAAAATATGGATAAATAAGAGTCAGAGTACCAGGAACTTTGTTTTATAAGGATATTGTAGACTCCTCACGATCAATTGAATATTTTTTCTTCCCTTCTATGTCTTAGAAAACTCATGAACATCAGTTGGAAAGAATTCAAGACTAATCGACAAATAAGAGAAGACTCTAGGCAGAAATATGTCTCCGACTATATAAGGAAAAGACGATGGTCATATATCGGTCATGTCCTACGATGCAAAACAACAGAATACCACTACAGGCGCTCACTTGGGTTCCTGAGGGTAAGAGGAAAAAAGGAAGACCAAAAGAAACACTCAGAAGAAACAGTCACAATTTTTGAGTGATGACCCCAGCATTTTTTTTCATCTCATATTGTCACAAGTTCTTACATCTCAGTTGATTGTTCCATACATAATTGTTTGATGTGTTTTTGAAAAATGTATTGCTAGATAAGGTACATAGGGAGTTACTAAGGATGAATTCTCAAGATAACAGGAGGACTAGAATGGATACAATGATATTGGAACACCATAAATGATACATTGGTGTTATACAAAAGAAAAAAAAGGAGACAAATATAAACTGTATACAAGGATGCTTTGAGAGTGACAACATGGATACATATTGTCAAGAGTATAAACAGTTGTCTTAACAGAAAATAAAGTAATACGGAACCCAACGTAGAAAATTCATGATGATGTGAAACTATATTTTCCTTTTCCCTTATATTTCATAATATGATAGTAACACATTCGTCTGTTGGTTGCTGAATAATTAGATGTTTGAAAATTGATGTATGGCAAGTCAAAGAAGATCTTTTAAAAAAAAAAAAAAATATATATATATAATAATATTTCTAGGACAGAGTTCACAGAAAAAAAATACTGTGTTGACAGAAAAGAAGGAATGATTAGAAATAACTGACTAATGGACAGGATCACCACCAGACGTACGGATATTAGAGACAGACATCACATAGTTTAGAAAAAAAAAAAGGAATGTAATATAGAACATTTTTTCTACAGTGACGGACTTAGAACGAATTTATACACTTACCATTTGGAAAATGTCAATAACAAGAGAACGAATTTATACACTTACCATTTGGAAAATGTCAATAACAAGGAAACATACAAATAAATAAATAAGGATAAGCCATGAGGTTTTAATGCTTTTATTGTGAAAAATGATTACTTATAAAAATGATGCTAGTTATATTATCGTCTGATAAATATGCATATTATGTCTAGAGATGTTTTCTACATGTAATAATGAGCAAGTGGCTCATTCACTGAAAAAAAAAAAGAGAACATGATGAGTACCCATGAGAACATTGGCTATTTTATGAAAGTGGATTGCCATTACCATAGGAATTGGAGATCCTGGACATTACTAAGGATATTGCAGAGTACTTGGAAAATAAAATAAATAAGTACGCCAGGAAGAAAAAAAAAAAAAAAAAAAAAAGATTTTTTTAAGTCTTGCAGACTTATATATGGAGCAAATAACAGGAACAGAAAAGAGATAACACCCCCCACCATATCCAAGAGAATGTAATCAACTATATTTTGAATGAAATGTAATAGATTATGATAATGCAGCCAAGTTCTGCAAATAAGATATTTTATTGTTCATTTCCCAGTGTTGCCACTCGTCACATTTTTTGGTGATGACCTTATAATTGTTTTTAGGATTTTGTCGGGCACTGTTGCCAATTGGTAAATTTGGTTGAAATAGGTATTGATGTGAAAGATAGTTTGCAATTTTTTGGAGATGATGTCCATCTATAAGGCCCCTTTATAGACGACAGTCCCATATAGACATAGGAGCTCAGATGTAAGAATTTCGTTAAATTTTTCCGAATTATTTTTGGACTTAGAAAAATTTTTTTGAACTTTAAATTTTTCTTAAAATTTTTTTTTTGAACTTAGGAATTTTGGGGATATTTTTTGTTATTGATAGTACTCAAATGTCTCCCTACGGGATACATTTGCAGGGCCCCGGGATCTGTATGTAGCCGTGTATACCGTGCTTTATTCAGAGAACAGACTATATTCTAACAAGACGAGAAGAAGCACAGACCACCCCATAATTTTATATTTTATGAGAAACAGAAAATAATAAATTATAGTGTCACATATTTAGGACAGAGTCGCTTCCACACGCCATTTCTAATAATTGGGTGATTTCCCCTGACCAATCGGATAGCTCAGATTTACCCCGGGGAATATAGAACAGGACGCCATCTGGCAGTCAGAATGAAGGAGCGAAACTGAATAGGACGTGTCTAGTCCAGCTCTACATATTCCTTAGTTTGAGTAAATCAACTGCAACATTTATTTTAAAATGTGTATTTCAGGACATTGAGTGGTTTTGTATTCCTTACTTGCGTAAGTAGTAACTATCATTCAACGCATATTTGAATAGAGCTTCCAACTCTGGTTGCAGCAGAACTAGGTTCGAAGATTGAGTCAATTTGCAAAACTAGTCTTACACATAAAACCATGCTGAGCTGAAAATACCCTTGTGTTGGAAAATATTTAACTCAAGGAATACCTAAGATAATAAAGAAATCAAAGGACTAATCTGAAGGAATGAGAATATGTCGTCGAACCCAAAATAAGACGTTAGGCCTAACCTAAAGGAAGAAAACGGTGGAAAGAAAAAGTTCGCCATCTTTGACAAATTGAGTAGGCCTATGAGATAAAGATGCAAAAGGGATTTTTGCATCGATGAAAGCATCTGATGATATGTTAAAACTGTATTGTGCTTATTATTGTAAAAACGTTCTGAATTCCAGACTTTTGTTGAAATTTGACTTCATACTGTAAGACATTAAAAGATTTGTTTGAAATAGAACGCTGTTGCAAAAGTGAATTTCTACAGTTTGAGATTTAGCTAAGAAATCTATCCATCTCAGTTAAATTTGCTACATCAACACCTAAGAGAAGAAAATCGAACCTGGTGACCCAATCTTACAAAGGAGAGGAAAAAATATCTCTAGCGGTCAAGGCTAGTTAACCAAACCTACTCTCTATAAAATAAACTGTAAACCCTGCATACCCCGACACTGCCACATGTCTTAGTAAGACGTATTGCTATGTGTTTTTGTTTGGTTTTTTTTTCATTTCTTTCTCATTGTGTAGGTTTAAATTAGCATAAATGTTTTTTTTTCTGCTCTTTTTCGATCATCGTATCCCCGATTTAGACTTCTTAGATGTAACATGTGTCTTCGACTAGTAGCCCATCTCATTTATCTTATTGTTCTATATAAATGTAATTCAATCTCCATCGAACAAATATCTGCCGAATATTGTAAGGCTGGAAGGGAATTGATTACAAATGTTACAGTGTTCTCAAACTATGCAGAAATTGCTTACAACTGCATACGTTTTTTAACCTCCTGAACGTCTGCTTCAAAGATGCGCAATATATGAGAAACTGAGAAAGCACATATGACCGTTACCAGTACCATTTTCGGAAAACTTTATGGAGATGTAAATAGCCTCAAGCTGACCATTGCCTTCCTTGAAAATATTCAAGCAGACGTCTGAGAGTGAACGAAGAAGAAAACACGTTTAATTAATTAGATATGAGCATTGTTTGGATGTCTCACATCTTTAAACCCTTGGTTCACTTGGTTTCAGGTAACCCTTACTTACTTATTTAGTTGTTCCTCTTTTACCGTGAGATGTAGAAGTTTGGAAAAAAATAGCGCCATACTATCCTATGGGCTGTCTTCCTTTTGGCCTGGTTCAATTCTAGTACTCAGTCCTTCAGAGATTGTCTAATGTTGTCCTCTCAGCGGACTCTGGGTCGTGCTGGAGGTCTGGATACTTGGCTCTTAGCCTCCCAAAAATATTAAACAAGGACACAGAACTGTTTCATCGTTAGCACATTTTAAATAAATTATATTTATAAAGAACAAGCAGTTCAACTAATTACGATAATTATTTTAGCGTTTTCCTCGAAATTCTGTTATCGAACATCAACCCAAGGGTCCGGGGTTTGGTGGCTGTCTCGGACAAATCTAGAGGAAAATATTGCTATTGTTCGTCTCAGATATTCGATGAAGTAATCTTTTCTTCGGGAATTGTCAAGTCTTTACTACCAATGTCCTGGTAAAGACGATAGTGTTTATTGTTGGTTTAATCATCTTCTACACAGTACCTAATCTTTTCATTACATTTTATTCACTACGCAATATATATTCGTACTTTGGAACCGTCATTGGAAATGAGCTGATGTTTTGATAAATATTGACTTAATTGTGCAAAAGATTAGTAGCCTTTGCGGTAAGCTGCTGCATTTTTATACGTCCTCGGATACAAGTCTATGAATTTTTGTGTGTGACTTGGTCAATGATATAAAGCCTTGTAGAATATATATCATTATATAATGATATTTTTCCGCACAATGGCAAAACATTTCCTTTCCTTTTAAATCTCTTCTGGATCCTGTGTAGTCCTGAAACTGTTGGTTTTTTAATCCTAGCAATGTTTGTCAAAATACTCTGACACCTAAGTTCACATATGATAGCTCTCTTATTTTGTCAAGATATTCTGGACAGTAGGAAATAATCCATTTTATTTTAACGATATTATACACTGCCGACTGGCGATGTATGCCTTAGATGGGTTTCTCGAGGGTTGCGAACCCCGGTCTGCTGACCATTAGCCTGCGTGCTAATCATTTTACTACAGGCGAAACCAGTGCTTTTAGAATCCTAGCTTCTTATGGCGGATTATGTACTTTCATTTTCTCCCTTTTTCTTATTCTATCGCTTTTCACATAACATAGAAGCACGTCTTGGTAGGATTGGAGATCTAGCTGGTAGTGGGGGAGGGTGAGGGGATGGAACTGGGAATGTGTTTACAGAAAGAGAAGCTGGGATAATATGTAGAAATAATGCAATATCACGTTGCTGTAGAAGGTCAAAAATTGGTACAAAATATAGGGCATATTTCTGTGCACCGAAAACATACGTGGGGTTTTGCAAGACTGTTTAAAGAAAAGCCCATAAGCCCAGTAACCTGTTCAGCTGTATGCATTCTTCCCGCAGCCCCACCCCCAGTGCATTGAATTATTTCCGTTAAACTGAGGTAAATTAAAATGTTCTTACTTTCAATCTTAGGGAATTGCAGAGTGGTTTATCTGTTGACATCTCACATCGGATTGTGAAATCTGCTTTTGTGAATTTCCAGTGCGCACAGGTAGTTTTCCTGAAATAGTAACTTTAAACCTACCATCCACAGAGTTGGAAGGATAGAGGCCACTTTAAGTTGCCAGGAATGTTCCTTTGTGTTTATGTAGATTCGAGCATACTTCTTCCCGCTTTAGATGTTGGAATCTAACCTTTTTATCACGTTTTTCCTCATCTTTGTTTTACGCGTTTCTAATTATCATAATCAGTACACTTCAGGTCCTTGTAGATCACGGGTCGTCACTCATTTCACGCCACGCCCGCCTGTCTTCTGCCATCCAGGCATGTTCTTTCCATGTCTTTTCTATCACGCAAAGAAACTAACTACAATAACACACCTAAAAATATCAAATACAAGAGAAGAAAATTATAACTTGAAGCAAAATTTGTATCCAGCGATGAATCAAAATCATGTCTGCAAGTGCTGAACACAAAAAGGGACAAGAAGTGAACCCAAGTGTGGTAAGTCCAAAGAAAAATCAAAATATGAAGACGAAAAAAAAAAAAAAAAACAATGCGAAATCAGCAACTGTCAGAACCAGAACAAAAAAGAGGCGAGAACACTTGGAGAAGGAGTAAACGACGATTAAAAAAAATCCACTGATAAATGAAATAGATACCTAAGGTAGAATTAAATATAATTAAATGAATGAAGTGGACGAATGAGTGCGTGCTAACATGCATGTCGTTAAAGATAATTATAGAGGGATTTTATGTGGCTAACGATATCATTATGTAAACCTCTTGCTACAAAAACCATCACGGCAAGAGCACGTGAAGTGTTTTAACTCAAGCTTTCTGCATGAATGAAGGCCACCAACCAACTATTGTGGCTCCATGATTCGAAGACCGAACTGTGTGACGATATCCTAAATACAATAGCTAAATTAGAGAATATTATAGTGCATAAAGTTAAAAATAAGATAGAACATAAAAATTGAGTCCAGCTTCTTCGTCCCCACGCCAGCCGGTATGCGGATTTTGATAAGCCTTATAGCCGAATGAAAGATACTGTCTTTTCGAAATTCGTCCTTGAGATTAAATGTAACACTTGTGCAAGTTCAAGACGATAGAGTGATAGAATAAAAAAAAATAGGGGAGGGATAGAAAGACAGAACATAGGGACGCCGTCTCACGTTGATTGCACAAAAGCCAACTCGCGCGACATAGCCTTGGGCGATTTTCAAATTACGATACAAAACTAAAAAATGTTCGTCAATTGAATCATGTAAACAACCTTAGCTCTTATAAGGAATGACGTAATTCTAACGGACTACGGACGATTCTCGTATTTGGTCTGAAAAAAGTTAGAAAAAGAATGGAACAGGTGGTAGTTTCTGGATTTGAACGACTAACATAGAAAAAAATATGGAATTATGAACCATAATACATAGGGCCATAAAAATTATATATTCGGATGCCTTATGATCTCCTGAGCAATAATATGGTGTCAGTTACCATCTAGTAAAAAAAAATAACCAAGATAATGGCAATAATACTATGTATTGTAAGACGGACTGACGAAAACAAAAATCATGCCTGCTTATTTTTTTTTTATAGCATGTTTTGAAAAAAGCTTTTGGGGAAATAAGGACTAAAAGGTACCTGTAATTTGATTGGCGGTAGTTGAAAGGAAGGCGCGATAGGATTGGTTGACCTAAAACTAAAAATATATTTGCAGTAGTAAACATAGTAGTTTGAGAGTTTGTTTTTTTAAAGTTTGATTCAAAATAAATGAGTTCATGGTCCCATTGGCCCATACATTATATATTATCGGAAACGTAGACTGCTCGTTGCCATTTTGAAAAAAATTTCTGATGAACAAGGAGCGATGAGAGCAGGCTGGTGCTTTTCAAACCTATAGAAAGCAGTCTGGACAAGGCAGATCTAAAGTGTGCCATTATTGTTTGCCAGTCATCGTTTACTTGTGTATAATTCATTGAAATTTGTGGTAAGATTGATTTTATTAACCTTTTATTTAAAATAAAGTTTGAATGGGAGATACTGCAATACGACTGTAAGTAAGTGGGTCCATGGCAGACCTAGGCAGAGCCTAGAGATTGATCCATCATATGATAGACTATCAGAGAGGTGTAGAACTACAAAATTATATATGAGTGGCATCAAGGAGCATAACACCTATCACCTAATAATACTTGTATTATGGACAGAAGATCCATTGTGTAAATTGATTAATGTAAATAATTCCCTTGATTTCACTTTTATTGTCAGTCCTGATTCAAACAAATAGAGTCAGGACAAAATAAATTGAAAAAAAATTAACGTTACACAACATTCAACCACTGACTTACTTAAGATAGTCTTTTAAAGTGTACTTTGTATGTGATTGTCGTAGTAGTGTTGTGTTGTGTTGGATAATAAAATAGTTGTTTATCTGTTCAGTTGGTTAATGCAACATTACACTACATATTCATAACCCTAGACACCAAACGTAGTCATCATACATTCTAGTCAAAGAATAAGTCTGATTGAGATCATAAAGGTGGTAGCAGAAAGGTACCCTGTACACTTACCATAATAATTTGTTATATTCAGGGACCTTCACAGCTGACCTCATTCAGTACACTAAGAGTACATAACAACAACATTTCTTAACATCAAATCCACCACAAACACAATGCAAGAATACCGGAGTTTTACAATCAATCAATACCCTTTAGCTCCCCGAGGAGCATAGGCCTTCAACAAACACATGCCAAGTCTTCCTATCCTGTGCCATCCGGTCAAGTTCTTTCCATATTTTCCTCATCATTTTCACCTCTTTATCCAGTTCTCTTCTCCATGTGTTTTTTGGTCTACCCCTGCCTCTCTTTCCCTGTGGATTCCAGAACAAGGACTGCCTTGTAATGCTATCAATAGGTCTCCTAAATGTGTGTCCTATCCATCGCCAGCGTCTTCTTCTCAACTCTTGTTCCACTGGCACTTGTCTGGTTCTTGTCATCAATTCCGCATTTGTGACTTTGTCATACCAGTTCAGTCCCTCTATTCTATTCAAGCACCCGTTTATAAAAGTCTGTAGGTTATTGGTTGAATCTTCAACTCAAATGTCAAGTCAGTCCTATTGTATGGCTCTGAGACATGGAGAGCAACAAAAACAACAACCGTATTACAATAGTTGTCAATATACATTCCATGCCATGATACTTTGTACTGCTAACCTCCATATATCCATTACCTTTTGGCTTCCAGTGAAGCAATGGACTTCAAGAAATTCACGCCAAGCTTTCCCGTCATGTGCCATTCGTTCAAGCTTTCCCGTCATGTGCCATTCGTTCAAGGCTTTCCCGTCACGTGCCATTCGTTCAAGGCTTTCCGTGTTTGTTTTATCCCTTCTTCTCTCCCCTGTTCCCTTCCCTTCTCCTTGTGTTTTAGGTGTCTCTCTGTCTCTTACTGGGGGTATTCCAGAATGGAAACTTAATGTAATGTTATCAGCAGGTCTCCTCAATATGTGTCACCTTATTTATGTAGATAATGAGTACTGCAGTAAAAACAACGTAAATTAAGGCGAAGGTAGGAGACAACTCGACGTTTTTGTCATTTTTACAGCTGGGCAAGAATGTTCAGGTACTACTTGACTGTCTAGTTACCCAACAGACATATATTTACCTGTAAGTTGTGACCTAAATGATGTTGTGTTAATCGTTCAGTTACATACAAAATCATTTTTTTATCTATGACAAATTTTAACAACCTCTCTGAGACATTGCAGTAAAAGTCTCTGAGAAGCTGCAGCAGACGTAAGTGAGAATACATACTTGAATGATTGTTTTTTCCCCTCAGAAATGGAGAGCAATATTTTTGCCTACACTTATCCGTGACATATACATGTTAGATAGATAACGGAGCGAGTACATGTAAAAACAGTATTTATACTCCATGAATTTATTGAAAGTGGGTTGACAAAGATTTATAATACATTTTTAGAGAATAAATAAGTTTAACGAAAAGGAATCGTATTTGAACTTAGATTGAGTACATCTGTATGTTACCAGTGCCAAAATGAGGTGGGGGAAAGAAAGGGGGGGGGGGGGAGAGTAAGAACGAACGAGCGAACAAATTTATTTTCAAAAGGTTAAGAATTGGAGAAGAAAGTGACATTGTAATCAACTAACCATATAAGTAAAAGGCGAATTAGGAAGGTTGGGCGTGGGAAGGTTACACCATACTGTAGGAATTTTAAGCCATAAAAACTTCCGCAAATGTGGACAATTCATGCTGGCGATGTATAGGACATACATTGAGGAAACCTGGTGATAGCAATACATGGCAGTCCTCGCCCTGGAATTCCCCTGAGTAAGAGACGTAGAGGGAGATCGAAAACGCATGAAGAATAGAGCTGGAGACATATATGGAAAGGATAAAGACCATATGAAAAGATGGCACGTGACATTATATAATGACATGAAAATCTACGTGGCTGCTTGGTGCAGGCTTCCTGCAAGGGACCATCTGCAGTAATGCCACTATGCTCCGTACGGAGCGCAGAGGAACATGATGAATGATATCTTGATAGCTACAAGAGCACGTGAATGGTTTGATGACGGTTTCCTGCAATGGCATCATCTGTAGTGATGGTTCCGCGTTCCATTAGAAGCAAGAAGGGAATTTATATCCGTGACCTCCACCGTTTCTTCATGAGCTTTTTACTGATACCTGACGAAGTAGGTTAGAGCAGGGCGTTACTTCAGTCTATCAATCCCGTCACCACTAGTTTTCTAGAATCTGTTAGTCGCCAGGCTTATGTTTTGTCCCGCTTAAAAACGGTATACGTTTTTCTCTTATGCCTCTGAGTTTTTATGATCCGTCTTAAAATATCTTGTTTGTGAATGTCTTTACAGAGAAAATACATTGAAATATGCGTATTAAAGTTATGATTCTGTGATGTTGAACATGACTTAAAATGGCAGTAAAGAATAAATTAAGAAGTTTAAAATATGAATGACCTCCTGTTTTCAGTAACTAACAATAACACCAGCAAAGCAAACGAACGAACGAAATTTATTTTCAAAGGATTGAAAAATGGGCAGGCATGCCGGTCTAACATTTTGCCATCTCCTCCCCCTTGTCAGCTCTAAATCTGTCCATGTCGTCATCATTGTCATGTCTCTAGTTCTCTTCTCTATGTGTTCTCATTCTACTTCTGCTTCTCTTATACTGGGGACTCAAGAACAAGGACTGCCTTGTAATACTATCAGCAGGTTTCTTTAGTGTATGTCCTACCCACCGCAAGCAGCTTTTTCCATTGTTCCACTTGGTACTTGTCTGGTTCTTGTCATCAGTTCCACATTTGTGATCTTGTCATACCATTTCAATTTTTCTATTCTACACAAGCACTTTTTTTGGTGATGATACAAAATGTTGTGAAGAAAATGAAAACTAGATAGTGACAACAGCAATAGTTTCTGCTGTTCGAAATTGCGTATTGTCAAATGATCAATGACATTAATGAATCTGCTAGTCCGAATGTTTACCTTAATATCAACACTTTCATTAATTTAGGGAAAGATAAAAGATTAAGGCACTGATGACAAGGCCATACTTTGCTGAACTTTTTTTTTGTGGCGTAACATTTCTACATGATGGACTGGTCAGTCCAATAAAGGTAGTCCCTTCGGTTGATACTGCCGTAGAGGAGGTGAAATGTTACATACTTTACTTTTCTAGATATCAGCGTTATCAGATGGAGCTGACCTGTTCCCTTTCTTGCTGCCTTTGCCTTTTCTAAATCAAAAATAGACAGGTACCTATGGGTAGAGTTGAGCTTGACTACCTGGTTTTGAGCCCTTTAACTTGGCCTCGTGAAGTAAGCGTTTGAACCACTCTGCCACGCAATGAAGGGACGTGTTAATGAGAAACAAAAGTAATAGCTACAACAGGGAACTCAAATGATACAGTAATTAAGTTTTACTACGGGTTTTCAAACCACACGCAACGCCTCGCTTTTTCTCTTCACAACTCTCAAAAAGTCGAGAATCATTTAAGCTGGGTAGCTCCGCTTACAGCATTAAATACTTTAGCGCCAGTGGCGAACTGACAGTGTTCTGGACTACCCGGGTAATAAGGGATTGTTTACCTGGCAGTTGATGAACCTAGATGGAGGCTAGGATAGAGTCGGCCGCCTTACTCTGCCCGACTGCTTAGTCCACCCCTGGTTACCGCTCAACACATCACTAAAAATAAAGTGTCATTTTCTTGCTGCAACGTTCTGTATAAAGCCTCCTATCTTCAAAGAAAAGTATCAATCTTTGAAAGATATATCTTTTTTTTTAAATCAGTGAAATAAATAACTGCTACAGATCTAGGTTTTTATTCTATCTTTGCTTGTATTAGTGTGTCTCATATATCTTGGTGTTTATTCTATCTTTACTTGTATTAGTGTGTCTCAAATATCTTGGTTTTTATTCTATCTTTGCTTGTATTAGTGTGTCTCAAATATCTTGGTTTTTATTCTATCTGCTTGTATTAGTATGTCTCAAATATCTTGATATTTATCCTATCTTTGCTTGTATGTGACCGCTTGACATACACTACCATTAATACGTGTTAAAAACCACATACAATGAGAATAACAACGTTAAAAGCAGTTAAGACATTTGTGCACAAAACACAGTATCATGAAAAGTTCACTGCTTTGAGAGAAGCATTGTAAAGCTGTCCCAGAACAAAACAATAGTAAATGCATGTTTTTGAATGGAACATTTTGTGAAAGGAGAGTTGCTAATCTGGGTTTTTTCCGTTGTTAGAGAGAGAGACGTGTGGAATAAGTCAAAAAGCTGAGAAAGCGTGTGCAAATGTAGATAATTGTACCGTGTGAAAAAAAGAAAGCATCGTGTGAAAATTGGAGGAAAAAAGAAGAAATAGTATAAAAAGGAGAGACGTGGGCGATAGACAGGTTTTTACAGATTTTTAGGATTCATTAGGCAAGAGGATTTTACAGATAGTGTTAGGTGAATTTCGTCTTTGAGATTATCAAGGCAAGTTTTTAACTTGACTAGTTTTCAAGTTAGACAAGCATTTTTAAGTAGACAAGTTTGTATTTTATTCTATTGGATATATTACTCCTGTGGATATACATTTTCATTTTTTGATACTCACTACTTTGTGTAAGCAAGAAACAAGTACTTCACCATTGTGTCAATAACATTGCTGTTCTAATGACGTTAATAAACTATATTTTATTTTTCTACATTGCGAAAGGCCTGTAACGACTTGAACCAGAAACCTATTGAAGAATTAGCTCTCGTCAAAATATTTACCTGCGCTCAACACAATTAACTGAACTGACCCCGGCCACACACGTATTATATTGACTGGCCAACAGACCCGGTCACATGTATTCGTATGTCTCAAAGATCTTGGTTTTTATTCTATCTTTGCTTGTATTAGTATGTCTCACTGTGATAAACGAGCGCAAAGGCCTTTTTGCTCCATCTTTTCCTACATTTTTCATATTGTATTTTCTCCGACATTTGCTCTTTCATCCCATATTTGCGACCAACATTTGCTATTTCATCGTTGTGATTACTCGCGACCGGTATCTAGAGAACCACATTTGTTCTTTCATCGGGGGAAATAAAAGTCCTTTGATTGAGTCCCCATGCCTGACATTATCGTTTGAAGCCCACATTGCATCGTGATAAATCTGGTGAAAACACATCTGGTCATCCTAATCAAACATCTGGGCATGCTGTAATTTCTGTGACACCACATTGGACGCCCATATTGGCCAGGGGAAAACGTCTCATGCTGTAATGGTGTCATCTTAGGTCGGCCGCTGTTCAGACAAGCGTTGGGTTACCACATTGGACGCCCACCTTGGCCAGGTGAACAATAAACAATCACCCACGTTTGGACTGACAGGGGACAAGAGCGATCCTGTGAATGAGTGACCAGAGGGGCCATTAAGGATTGGTTGGTATGGGCGGAGCTGTACAAGAAACCCATATTGGACTGGCAGAAATATAATCTACTGCGTAGCTTGCAAGAGGAAGGAGTCCAGTTTTTTACATTGTGAGGAAGAGATAAAACCCAAAAACGCCTAGCCTAATACACGTGGTTATTCAGAGTGGATATAATTCAGTTCTGTGATGAATTGTGTTCTTAAAGGATTTTGGGAAGGGAAAAGAAGTTCATCAGAAGTCTGAGTTTACACGCAACGTGTCTGACGTCTAACCAGAAATAAGTTATCAAAAACGGACATTCGGCTAGCAGAATTCGCCATAGGACATCTTTCATTCCTCAACTAAAAAGGAATATTGTCTCACCCACAAGTCAGAAGGTGGACGCAGCATTTTTCGTCACCATATACTGCTTGCTCACAAGTTCAATACAGAGTTATCACAAGTTCAATACAGAGTTATCACAAGTTCAATACAGAGTCATCATAAATTCAAATCACTCGAAAGATCATTATTATCTGAAGTCAAGCAAAAGAGCTCAAAAGAGGAATCGCATATTTATACCAAGTGCAACACCCTCTTAAGCGCATTCTATGAAGCAGACTACATATATATATATTTTATGAATCACGACTACATATGCAAGGTTATGAGTCTACATATCACTAACATTTTGTGAAAATATCCAGTCTGGCCAGTACCCTCGGGAGATTAGACAACAGACCTTTTGTTCATATGACAGCTATTAACTGTTGGTCAACACTACAGAGATATACTCAAACAGTGAAGGAATATACATAGATATCTCGTCAGCGTTCTCCGTACGACGACAGTATTCATCAGAACGTCCTCGGCTTAGAGATACCCCACTCGACATAACGTATAACAACTTGGGACAGTGTGTCGTGGAATATTCTAATCCACATATATAAATTAAAAGGTAAATGTAAAGCTTAACAAATAAATTCTAATAAAGAAAAGAACAATGGTAAAATAACAGTGCTGTCACAAGGAATGTACTCGAAATCCCCTTTGTTTTATGCTTCGTCTGCAAATTGTAACGCTTTCACGTTGATAGTAAAAGCCTACTATATTATTACCCGCTTTCTTCAATGAAACATGTACTAAACTTGAGATACGCAAGCTGAAACAATGACCTAAATTTAATATTTCATTCATCCCATACACAGCGTAACTAAAAGACAGATAAAGCAGGATAGAGAGAAGGGAGAGGCAGAAAGCCGAACGCATGCAAAATTAAACATGCGTTTCGCTATTAATGCCACCCCAACAAGCGTAACGCGATACACAATTACTACTATCACGCGTGTAAGGCCACATGCACTAACTTTTTCGGACGGACAGTGATAAAAAACACTAACCTTCCCAGAGTTAGGTTTTTAAATCCTGAAAAACTCTTATTAGAAAAGATGACAATAGATGGGTTTACGTTTGAAAACATTACAGTACCCAGACAGCACATCTTCGAAACAGGAGGTAGAAGAAATTGCATATTTTGAACGCAGCCACTTAGCTCTTTTAAATTTGTATATTTGGGTTCCTTAGGGCTTGCTGACAAAGAATATGTAAAACGTTACGCAAATAGTCTAGGAATTAACAAGTTATAACCAAAATAAAATAGTGGGGATGCCTGACAGCATGAAATCATTTCTGCTCATAAAATGTTTTTATAACGTGTTTGAAAAAACCTTGCGTACGGAAATAGCCTACCATGTAAACTCCAAATTGATTGGAGCGCAACAAATATAAGACTAAACACGATTGGTCGGACTATAAATACTATCTTTGGTTGTTAGGGGAGACGTAGGAAGGTAACATTTTTTCAAACACTTGTCGAAACGTGGCTCCATTGGCCAGACTCGCTGATATAATCACTTAGGAGCGTTAGTTCGAGACCACTAGTTCAAATAAGCTTGATAAAGCAACAGTGCGTTGAAGCCAGCTCATATTTTTGCTAAATAAAAGCCTGGAACATAAGCAGATGGGAATTTGTGCCAGAATTCATTGCTAGTCAACGTATCTGTGTTTATTCTATGAATTGTGGTAAGCTTGAAACATTCAGTATCTTTTAATGAAAATTGAATGTGAATTGTTAATTTATGCCTGTATATATGTGTAGTTCAGTAGCAAACATGATGTAAAGCCTATAATGCTCCAGCCTGAACAGAAGGTGTCGGAGGAAAGTAAAACGGCATGGAATGGCCAAACAGTACACTGACACCTAGATGATTGACTAGAAAGAAATAATGCTGGAAGTGCAGAGGCGTAGTAACCATTAAGGAGGTTAATACTGGTATAAAGTATTTCAGATGAAGCTGACAGTTGGCCTAACGCTCTGAACTCAATGTTTGTGGTGTATTGTGCTCAGTGTAGAACTAGAGTATCAATTAGTTATGAAGTAGAAGGTACATCCTTCTTGTTTTCAGGGACCGTGGTCTTGATGGTATTGAGCAGCACCTGGTCAGAGCTTTGCTGAATCCAGAGTCGGACAGCATACTCCTTGGTCCATTTAGCTATCAGTGAGGTGTCTCCAGAGCCCAGGGGAGAAATCGAGCAGAGGAGTCTTTTCCTGCCGCCATCACGCAAGATAAGCTGATGTGGCCAGCTGAGCTCAAAATTATGTACCCCCATCTTAAAATGACCTTGTAAAAATAACATTAAGAGGGGAATTAAATTGTTTTAATATCAGGAACTGAGAACATCTCCAATACTAGTTCCAATAAAGACAAACTATTGAAGTCATGATGACAAATACCAACAGAGCTTGAACAAAACAAAACCAGTATTACCTCATATTACTACTACACAACTGACACACATAGGATACTTTTAATAATATATGTCATTACAATATTCATATTGATAAATTCTGTACATATAACTTGTAAGTAAAATTGATTGTGATTCCTGGTTCCCTTTGTATTTGAATCAGGACACATATTCATTCATAACAGCAATGAATACATATTGTTATTTGAAAAGTTATCAGTGACTCCTTTAAGATATCCTTCAGAGTGTTATATGTATGTGAGTGTCACAGTGTTGTCAAGTGTGGTGGAATAAATTAAATTGTTTATCTGTCTGTTGTTGTTATGACTTACACTTCATCATACACATACCCTAGACATACAACGTAGTCATCACACTATTCCAGAATAATTCTGACTGAGGTATACATATGTGGCAGCAAGTAAGGTTATATATAATACACTACTCTTATTAGATATATATACCTTCACAGCTGATCTCAGTCAGTACACTAAGTCCCCTATACATATTTATAACATCCCACTTCACCACACAGTGTTGTGACGTACGTCTAGTTTGACAAGTGAATTCTCCCTGATATGATGGATGATTTTAAGGGACCCTTAGCTTTTCATAACATTAGAACCCCTGAACATTTGTTGTAACTTTTCGTTTGCCAGAATGCATTCCACCAGGACTCATGTAGGATACAGCGACGAGATCAAAGAGACAGACCGAGGGATCTTAAGGGAGACTATCGGCGCTATCAAAGACAGTAGTTTTCCCTGATACGAGACGCAGTTGCTTGCCGCTAATTTCGCGTCTCGGTGTCAATCGAGGAACCGAGCGAACGGGGGAAAGCGAAACGGGCAGCAGCGAGCGGATACGAAGACCAGGGGGCGGCTTTTTCTCTTGATTTGGCGGTCAGATCCCCAAAAGTTCGTGAGATCAAATAAGTTGTCAAGTTTATCATGTCCCACTTAACTTACATTCCATTTTAGCTAAATAGACCATGAAGAACTAGACACGTTATCACTCGCTGGCCAGACCTTTACAGAAGCACTAGCTTTATTGAAATCTTGTTATAGATTTTCCCCTGGATTTTATATATATTTGCAGTGATTTCTAATTCTGTGCAAAGCGGTAAAATATATATTGTGTAAAGTGATCAGTGGTCTAGTCATTCTATTTCAAGGGATTTTGTGTTAATTTAAATCTATTTAATTAAACCATCTCAAGAGTTCCAGTTTTAAATATAATGATCTATCTATTATATTATTTCAAAAGATAATAGATGCTTAAATTAACTTTTAAAGTCGCGAAGGAATTTATAATTAATAAATTCAGTTAAGTCCTAGTTTTATAGATGTGTGTTTTTAACCACTAGAACTCGCGCAGTGTTTATTACATACATAATTAAATATGCGAGCATATATATAATAGGCTTAACGGGAAATTCATCGCGCTTTAGAAGGTTATTTGTTTTCGGTATATTACATGACTTTTTTTTCTTTCATACAGAGTGATCGTAACCTGTGCGATCCCAGCATTAAGAAAGCAATAAAGAAATCAATCTAAGCAAAGCAAAGCATAAACAGTGTGTAGAGTTCCCCTGACGCAGAACTTGTTGAGACTGTGTAAATTTTTAATCTTTGAGGCGATTCTATGTTTGGAATTCCGCTATCTAACTTATAGCAAAGAAAGCACACCCAAAGACAAATTTAACGCACCATCAAACAACTTAAGTCGTAACGGGAAGAAGAACACTGGCCCGAGCTTTGTTAGTTTACTGACACAGAGAGATAATTCATAATTTCCTGAACAGTGATGTGACTAGTTTTCTCACTGGACTTAAACCATACCTCACGGATAAAGTGTACCAGCACGCGTAAGAATTTTATTATCCGCGGCATAGTCAAATAGACCACACCATCCTCACCCCGGTATCAGAGACCGTGCCCTCCCATAGAAACTGTTATTAAGAAAAGAGACACAACTACAGATTCATTTTCCAGCGATTACGGGATCCTTTTATGTGCTGACCGCATACCTGCTAATCTGGGGCTAGAACTTGAACAAACACTCATACATTTAGTTGAGGTGTAACTGCTGTTGTGTTATTCTATGGAGTGCAAGATTTTTTCACAATCGGTAAGTGAGAGCAAGATGAGTGAAGGCCTTTGCTAGCGCGTGTATGAATGACAGGAAATTAATTCTTTTGTGTGACCATTTTGTAACTTGCTTACCTGGTAACATATATCTTTTCTGTATACCCTACATTGTTCCTTTAAGTGGGATAGTTGATAATTTGTTAACTCTGTTTAAAACCACCTCCTTTCCATTTGCTTAGTAAAGGGAAGAACAGCTGGGAAGAACAGTTTTTTTTTCTATCACTTATACCTAACTTGGTAACACCTCTTTCAGAGTAATTAACTGTACTGTTAGGTTAACGTACCCGTGTTCCTGATATTATCTATCTCTGGACTGGGTTTGTCTTTGTCTAATGAGCGGGAAGGGCTTAGTCGATACCAATCTTCTTCTTCACCCCCTCCCAAACTTGTTATTTGCATTTGTGTACTTATGATAATTTATGTAATATCTGATATTTTTAGTGATTGATGTTTAAAGTGAATAAAATCACCTAAACTCATTTAGTTCTGTGTGTTGGATATACCCAAAGCCCAACATTTCCCCTATTCGTTTAATATAGTTTGTATCAACGTCGTGTGTGTGTTTGAAAACACCGAATCGGTGTGCGCGCAGATGCGAGTCTGGAAAACTGGCAAATAATTGTTTGACCAGGAGAGTGAAAGAGAAGATTGAGAGACACGATTTGTCGTAAATAAGTCTGTCTTTACTCTCCTCCAGCACGCTGTGAAGTAACTATTAAATCTCTACATTTTCTATCACTGAGCTTTCCATCATCATTTTCCACTCTAAACCGGACCACTATTTCTACGACTCTTTTCTCTCAAAATAAATTTACGACAATATTTGGCCGGCTCGCCGGGATAATTTTGAGATACATTTGATGCACACATATTTGTGGGCTGGTTCTGGGATCTTGAGCTACATTTGAGGCAATCGCATAGCTGAGAGGAAGATATTTTGAGTCTGATTTAGTTTGGGTCTAACTAGGTAGAGTGTGAATGATTTGTCTTTGTGAATTAGGGAAATAAATAAATAATTACACCCCTAGACAAACGTTCTTTAAGTATTTGGGTTGTCCACACAGCATATTTACAGGTTGTTTTCTCTCCACAGCAGTAGAAAGTACAGATAAACAAATATATTTGCTATTTTAATTATCCTCTGGCGGAGATAATTATATTTCTTTCTTTATAAAAGTTGCTGGGATTGCGTGATTGTTTTACAGTCACTAAGGTTTTTGAAGTCAAAAAGAGTTGAGCTTAGCTAAAGACGGATTGTTCTGATTTTTAAAAATTAAGTTAACAACGTCTCATCTCAATAATTGACTTTAGGGACGGAGTTTGTTGTCAGAGATTTAAAATTTAGGGAAAATTTTTTTTTCTTTTAAATTGTTTTAATATAAAATTTTTCTCTACTGTTAGTAATAGTAGATTCTTTTCCAGTGTAACTTACCATTTAGTGGCATAGTCGCTTGCGTTTAGAGCCTTAATTGCCAGATAATAGCAGCGATAAGTTTGCACAGTACAGGTAGGAGGTAACACAGGTAAATTTGTACTTGTGTTTTTTTTTCTCGTAGCGGTTCAGAGTTCCTCCCTTTCGCGTTTCTTCTTACTAGTTCTCTAAGCATACTTCATCTTATTCTTTAACAATGGCAGAGAGGATAAAGATGAGGTCCATCTTGAGGTTGGAAGCGAAAGAGGCAGGATTAGATGCAGAAGCTGCAAACGCGTTTATTAACCAGGAATTGGAAATATATGACGCGGAGCAACAGAGAGCCGAAGCAGAGAGGAAGGTGGAGCAACAGAGAGCAGAAGCTGAGAGGAAGGAAGAGAAAGAAAGAACAGAGAGGAGAGAAGCCCAGGAGAGGGCAGATAAGAAAGAAGCGGAAGAACGTCTTTTGGAACAGAAGAAAATTGAAGCAGAGATGGAAACTCGCAGAGAGAGAGAGAGACAAGGAAAGACAGCATCAACTGGCGCTTAAGGCTCTAGAGAGTCGGGGCGCCTCTACTTCGACTAACGGAGAGCCGTCTTCGCCCCAATCTCAATCAATGGACCTCTCCAGTACTCAATCTGCCCAATTAACTGCTATGTCGTTTTCTTTAGAATCTTTTCCTAGCCCTAACGAAAAAATTGACAGCTACCTAGAAAAATTCGAGAGACTCGCGAATCTTTATGGGTTAGAGAGTACCCGCTGGGCGCTCAAACTTTCAACGTCACTGAAAGGCAATGCTTATGACGTGTACACAAAGCTGGGACCGAATCAACATGATTACGACATGTTGAAAAAGGCCTTACTACAGCAGTTTGAGATGACTGCCCGAAAGTTTCTGCAGTTGTTCAGAAACAGCCGAAAAGAGAGCACGGAAACATTTCCCCAGTTCTCTTCACGTCTCACGGGTTATCTGACAAAGTGCATTGAATTATCTGACCTACCTCTTTCATATGAGGGACTCCTCGAACTTGTTCTTGTGGAGCAGATAAAATCCACTTTGTCGAATGAAACACGTAGATTTTTGGCGGAACAGGGGGCAGTCAGGCTTGAAGACATACTCAATAAAGCCGAACGCTATAGCAATGCAATGGCCGAACTTCCCAGCACTAAACGTAAACCCACCGATGAGCCATCTCGAAAACAGAATCTAGAACAGGCATCCTATTCTTCCACTTCCTCTCAACATTATAACCAACGAGATAACAATACCCAGAAACCTCCCCAGGAAAAATCGAAATTCTACAAAACCCGATACCCCCCCAACAAAAATTCTGATCAACCCAACAAGCCTACGTGGCAGCGCGGCCACCAAGGTCAAGGAAAAGGGAAGACCCCTACACCAGGAACGTCTGATCAGGGCAAACAAACCGGTGCAAACCGCATTGGATGTTTGCATACAGCCTCGAAAGGTAGAGTCAATGTCAGTGATTCTCAACCTGAGGGGGACCGACCCTCAACTCGAGGAACTGTAATTTTGAACGGTACCTCCACTACTTGTCTTTTTGACACTGGATTAAGTTTTGATTGTATTGTCGCTAGGCACCTAGTCAAACCCGGTCAGGAGACAGAGGAAACCGTCAAACTTAGTGGAGTTTTCAGGAGTGATGCACCCAGGACGCTTCCTATCGCACTGGTAGAAATACACTCTGACTTTGTCAGAGGAGTTATTAAAGCGGCCATAATGGATGATCCGATCTACCCAGTTATCCTGGGAGGTAGATATGTGTTCATTGGGAGACCTAAGGAGCCGATTGTGGCAGCGGTAACCACAAGAGGGCAAGCCAAGAAGGAGAGGGAGCCTGCGCCAAACTTGTTGCCGAATGAACTGAAGGATGCGCAACAAAAGGACCCTACTCTGGCGCCCTGCTTTAAAAAACTGCCCATGGCTAAGGACCCCAGACACAACGGAGACATTTTTTCTAAGGATGATGTATTGTATCGTAGAACGGGCAACCCGGACACGGGGAATAACCAGCTCCTAGTACCGACGCAGTACAGAAACCAGATCTTAGAAATGGGGCACTCTCTTCCCTTTAGCGGACACATGGGACAAAACGCCACTATTCAGCGAATAAAAAACCACTATTGGTGGCCAGGAATGAACTCTGACATTGTCAGGTACGTGAAATCCTGCGCCCAGTGCCAACGGGTAGCACCCAAGCACTTGACACCCCCAGTACCTATGGGGCAAATGCCAATAGTAGGGACTCCATTTGAACGGGTTGCTGTCGACATTATTGGTCCTCTGGAAAAGACCAAAAGAAGGAACAGGTTCATCCTGACCTTAGTTGACACTTGCACTATGTGGGCCGAAGCCGTACCGCTACCATGCACTAATTCCAAGCATGTCGCAGAAGCCCTTGTGCAAATTTTTACACGGTTGGGATTCCCTCAACAAGTTTTGACGGACAATGGATCCCAATTCCGTAGCCTGTTAATGGAGGAGATCTTTAAGATCTTGAGGGCCAAACATATCCACACAAGTCCCTACCATCCGGCCGGAAATGGGCTCGTGGAACGTTTTAACGGTACCCTCACCATGATGTTACGTAAGCTGGGTCAGGAGAAACCGGAAGACTGGGACCAATATATATCGGCTGCCTTATTCGCCTACCGAGAGGTACCCCAAGCGTCTACGGGTTTTGCGCCAGCTACACTTTTATTTGGCAGACCTATTAAGGGGCCACTAGAAGCCTTACTTCGGTCCCTGACAGACCAGAAGGCTGACGAGACAGTCGTCTCTGCAAGCAAGTATGTATCTGAGCTTAAGGAAAGGCTAAAGCTAGGATGGGATCTAGCTACTACCAACCTTAAGAAAGCCCGCGCTAAAATTACTAAAAGATACAACAAAGCTGCAAAAGAGAGAGAACTACAACCAGGGGAGAAAGTCCTATTGCTACTTCCAACCGGAAGCAATAAACTTCGCATCGGATGGCAAGGACCGTTTACCGTCCTTAAAAAGATCTCACGTACCAACTACAAGATCTCCATCAAAGGAAAGGAGAAGGTCTTCCACATAAATCTGCTAAAGAAATATTTGGAAAGACCGGTGCCATCCTCCGAGCATCTCCTGGCTGTCGCCATAGCAACGGAAGACGAGGAAGATGATGATGGTTGCATGGAGTATCCACTGCAACCCACAGAATCCTTTAAAGATGTCAAGTTCGGCGACAATCTCTCACCAGAACAACAAACAGAAACTAGGGCTCTACTAAAACAGTACAGTGCAGTTTTAACGGATGTACCTGGTCGAACAAATCTCATTGAATTTGATATGAAATTAACAAACGAGACCCCTGTTCAAACCAGAGTTTACCCCATCCTGTACGCTAAAGCTGATGCACTTCGTGGAGAAATAGACAAGCTGCGTCAGGCAGGAATTATCAGTGAGTCTACATCTCCTTACAGCTCGAGCGTAGTGCTGTTGCAGAAGCCCAATAAGGAAGTTCGGCTGTGCATTGATTACAGGTTGCTAAACGCGGTAACGGAATTCCAGCCCGAACCTCTCCAAACTGTTTCTGAGTTGTTCACCAAGCTCAGCAAAGCTAAGATCTTCTCCAAGATTGACCTCAGTAAAGGTTATTATCAAATACCAGTCAAGGAGGAAATTAAACCTTTGTTAGCTTTCAGCACTAGTGAAGGACATTACACATTTAACGTGATGCCGTTCGGTTTGCATAACGCACCAGGAGTGTTCACCAGGATGATGAGGAAGCTTCTAGAACCTTTGCAAAGTCCCCATATCCATAATTTCATGGATGACATCTTAATTGCATCGGAAACCTATGAAGAACATATTGCTACGGTTGCTATGCTCCTCAGGAGACTACAGGAAACGGGTCTCACAGCCAGACCTAGCAAATGTCTCATCGGGTTTGAACAGTTAGACTTCCTGGGGCACACTATTTCTCACGGATGCAGTTGGCCTATTAAGAAGAACGTGGAGAAAATAGTGGCAGCAAAAAGACCCCGAACGAAGAAAGACGTACGTTCCTTCATATCGCTATGTGCATACTATCAGAAGTACATCCAGAACTTCAACGGACTGACGGCACCTCTGACTGACCTCACAAAGAAAGGTTGTCCTGATAAGGTCATATGGGATCAAAAGTGCGAACACGCGTATAGCACTTTGAAAGGACAGTTGTCTGCATACCCCATTTTGAGGTTGCCTGACCTCAAGAAACCTTTTGTACTGAGAGTCGACGCGTCAGGTCAGGGCATCGGGTCAACACTGCTTCAAGCCGATGACAGTGACCTGAACATGCTATTTCCAGTTGCCTATGGCAGTCGGAAATTAAATAAAGCGGAACGGAACTACAGCGTAGTTGAAAGGGAATGTCTTGCTCTGATTGACGGTATCAGACGCCATCATGAGTTTCTTTATGGTACATCGTTCACGGTGCAAACAGACCACGCTCCGTTAGCATTTCTTGGTGCCAATAAAGAATTTAACGCTAGGATCATGCGTTGGGCCCTCCTTCTAAGCGTCTATTCTTTCAAAGTGGAATATATTCCGGGAAGACAGAATGTCGGGGCTGATTTTCTGAGTAGAAACTGGTCTACAGAGGAAGAAGAGCAAACTGAAGATACCACTCATCCTAAAATCACCAATCAGGTCACCTCCATTGTCAAAAATGAAAACATGAAAAATGGTTTCATGTCTAAAAGTGGGGACGATTGTGACGTACGTCTAGTTTGACAAGTGAATTCTCCCTGATATGATGGATGATTTTAAGGGACCCTTAGCTTTTCATAACATTAGAACCCCTGAACATTTGTTGTAACTTTTCGTTTGCCAGAACGCATTCCACCGGGACTCATGTAGGATACAGCGACGAGATCAAAGAGACAGACCGAGGGATCTTAAGGGAGACTATCGGCGCTATCAAAGACAGTAGTTTTCCCTGATACGAGACGCAGTTGCTTGCCGCTAATTTCGCGTCTCGGTGTCAATCGAGGAACCGAGCGAACGGGGGAAAGCGAAACGGGCAGCAGCGAGCGGATACGAAGACCAGGGGGCGGCTTTTTCTCTTGATTTGGCGGTCAGATCCCCAAAAGTTCGTGAGATCAAATAAGTTGTCAAGTTTATCATGTCCCACTTAACTTACATTCCATTTTAGCTAAATAGACCATGAAGAACTAGACACGTTATCACTCGCTGGCCAGACCTTTACAGAAGCACTAGCTTTATTGAAATCTTGTTATAGATTTTCCCCTGGATTTTATATATATTTGCAGTGATTTCTAATTCTGTGCAAAGCGGTAAAATATATATTGTGTAAAGTGATCAGTGGTCTAGTCATTCTATTTCAAGGGATTTTGTGTTAATTTAAATCTATTTAATTAAACCATCTCAAGAGTTCCAGTTTTAAATATAATGATCTATCTATTATATTATTTCAAAAGATAATAGATGCTTAAATTAACTTTTAAAGTCGCGAAGGAATTTATAATTAATAAATTCAGTTAAGTCCTAGTTTTATAGATGTGTGTTTTTAACCACTAGAACTCGCGCAGTGTTTATTAAATACATAATTAAATATGCGAGCATATATATAATAGGCTTAACGGGAAATTCATCGCGCTTTAGAAGGTTATTTGTTTTCGGTATATTACATGTCTTTTTTTTCTTTCATACAGAGTGATCGTAACCTGTGCGATCCCAGCATTAAGAAAGCAATAAAGAAATCAATCTAAGCAAAGCAAAGCATAAACAGTGTGTAGAGTTCCCCTGACGCAGAACTTGTTGAGACTGTGTAAATTTTTAATCTTTGAGGCGATTCTATGTTTGGAATTCCGCTATCTAACTTATAGCAAAGAAAGCACACCCAAAGACAAATTTAACGCACCATCAAACAACTTAAGTCGTAACGGGAAGAAGAACACTGGCCCGAGCTTTGTTAGTTTACTGACACAGAGAGATAATTCATAATTTCCTGAACAGTGATGTGACTAGTTTTCTCACTGGACTTAAACCATACCTCACGGATAAAGTGTACCAGCCGCGTAAGAATTTTATTATCCGCGGCATAGTCAAATAGACCACACCATCCTCACCCCGGTATCAGAGACCGTGCCCTCCCATAGAAACTGTTATTAAGAAAAGAGACACAACTACAGAGTCATTTTCCAGCGATTACGGGATCCTTTTATGTGCTGACCGCATACCTGCTAATCTGGGGCTAGAACTTGAACAAACACTCATACATTTAGTTGAGGTGTAACTGCTGGTGTGTTATTCTATGGAGTGCAAGATTTTTTCACAATCGGTAAGTGAGAGCAAGATGAGTGAAGGCCTTTGCTAGCGCGTGTATGAATGACAGGAAATTAATTCTTTTGTGTGACCATTTTGTTAACTTGCTTACCTGGTAACATATATCTTTTCTGTATACCCTACATTGTTCCTTTAAGTGGGATAGTTGATAATTTGTTAATTCTGTTTAAAACCACCTAATTTCCATTTGCTTAGTAAAGGGAAGAACAGCTGGGAAGAACAGTTTTTTTTTTCTATCACTTATACCTAACTTGGTAACACCTCTTTCAGAGTAATTAACTGTACTGTTAGGTTAACGTACCCGTGTTCCTGATATTATCTATCTCTGGACTGGGTTTGTCTTTGTCTAATGAGCGGGAAGGGCTTAGTCGATACCAATCTTCTTCACCACCTCCCAAACTTGTTATTTGCATTTGTGTACTTATGATAATTTATGTAATATCTGATATTTTTAGTGATTGATGTTTTAAAGTGAATAAAATCACCTAAACTCATTTAGTTCTGTGTGTTGGATATACCCAAAGCCCAACATTTCCCCTATTCGTTTAATATAGTTTGTATCAACGTCGTGTGTGTGTTTGAAAACACCGAATCGGTGTGCGCGCAGATGCGAGTCTGGAAAACTGGCAAATAATTGTTTGACCAGGAGAGTGAAAGAGAAGATTGAGAGACACGATTTGTCGTAAATAAGTCTGTCTTTACTCTCCTCCAGCACGCTGTGAAGTAACTATTAAATCTCTACATTTTCTATCACTGAGCTTTCCATCATCATTTTCCACTCTAAACCGGACCACTATTTCTACGACTCTTTTCTCTCAAAATAAATTTACGACAAGTGTATGCATACATGTGAATCGTCATATCAATGCGAAGCATTTAGAGACACATGGACTGTGTAGATTACTCACCAATTTGGTAACACGTATCATATCACATCATCATTTCACTTTACACCAGTTCATTCTTAATTAACTATTACTTAATTAACTGCAATTTTATTATCTCATCTGTGTGTTTTTTGTGAATCGTCTTTCACCATCATCACGTTCTAACCATTACTAACCCTATATGTGTGGATATTTCATTAATAAACCCAACGATCGGTTGATCATTATCAAGAGTTTGTTAATGTATCACTCGTGCTGTCGGTGTTACATATTCACCTATAGGAACATTTCTCTACGCAGATGAGGTTGGGGGCTTTTTCTTTACGGGATCTAAGGGCAGAAGCTAAGGTCGTGGGGAAACAGAACTCTTTCCATAATTAATTAGAAAACACTGTCTAGTGGAAAGCATTCGCATTCCTGTCTTCTTGTCCCTATCTCGAATAGGTCTTTTTTCTTTCTTAACGAGCCAATTTCTAGAGACCTTATATCTAATATCTCATAGACTATTCCTGGCAAACACTACTGTCGTAGTTGCCCCAGTGACTCACCACACGACAATTGGGGGCTCGTCCGGGATCTAAGGGCAGAAGCTAAGGTCGTGGGGAAACAGAACTCTTTCCATAATTAATTAGAAAACACTGTCAAGTGGAAAGCATTCGCATTCCTGTCTTCTTGTCCCATCTCGAATAGGTCTTTATTCTTTCTTAACGAGCCAATTTCTAGAGACCTTATATCTAATATCTCATAGACTATTCCTGGCAAAAACTACTGTTGTAGTTGCCCCAGTACTCACCACATGACACTCACAGATCTTGGTTTTTATTCTATCTTTGCTTGTATTAGTATGTTTCAAAGATCTTGATATTTATCCTATCTTTGCTTGTATTAATATGTCTCAAAGATCTTGATATTTATCCTGTCTTTGTTTGTATTAGTATGTCTCAAAGATCTTGATATTTTTCTTTGATGATAATGTTACTTAGTACTTGCAAACACTTTGAAGTGGCTACGATTGGCAGAGCAAAAAAAAACTGAAGGGGAGGTTTAACCCCCAAAAATGAAGAATTTCATTGAAAATATCAAATTTTAGATACATATTGCACTGGAAAGTACATTCATTTGCCCACATTTCTGTATGTTTATTTTCACTAACACCTTTGTGGATGATTCTACATAAATTTTTAAAGTATGTCAGGTAAGTGTATTTTTACCTTATTATATATGTAAAATATACAAATTGGTATATTTGTGATGCTATATTGCTTCTAATGCATGGATTTTAATTTTCGGTACCATATTCATTTCCCTGAAGCAAACAGAATTCAAGCTTTTCAAACATAGTTTCATAAGTAAAAATAATTTTGACTGGCTAATTTTTATTAACCATGGGGTCCTTTGATGGGTCATCAAAATAATAACGTGGCTGGAGGTATTCCAGTAGAGTGGTAGGGTACCTCCTTATACGCAAATAAAGCTGCAGGTAAGAACGAATCACAGGATTCTGGTTTCTCCTCTGCGAGCTTACATAAATTTGTAAGTAGAGTCCCGTTATATCTTTCCACTTGTCCAATCGATTGTGGATGATAAAATGTGCGGACGAGAATATTTTGAAAAATCCTAAAAACTTCCTCCATCAGTTTCCATCTGAATTGTGAACCATTCTCAGTTAATAGCTGATAAGGGTATCCTAATCTTATGAATATTGAGAGCAAAGCCTCTCCTACATGAACTGAGTCTGCTGAGAGTAGAGCAATCGCTTCCCCCCACATAGTACATGTCTACCAGAAAAAGGATGTATTTTTTCGGAAACTGACGAAAAGCGCATACAGTCTGCTGAAATGAAGAATTTAATGAAAAGTAAGCTGCAAAGTATGACACAGAACATGGAATCAATAAAAGAAAATACCAGAGATGATTCCTAAATAGCAGGGGGATACTGAGGTGAGTAAATTTTGTGTAAAAGTGTAATTCCTCCCTTTTTTCTTAATTTTCTCAAAACCTCATTTTTCACACAAATGTGGGCACGTTGCCCATGATTTTTCAAAAACTATTAGTGATACAGCAGTAAAGTTTGGGCCACATGCTGTACACATAGTGTTCATTAGAATAAACTAAAATAAAGGATATATGTTAACAAACTACAAAACTGTTGAGAAATAGCTAAGATACCCCCCTTAAAAATTTCAACTTTTTTTCTATTGGTATGTTAAAATCCAAAAAAACTCAGATATCAAACCAATCAGAATTATTTTAGTATACAATCATTATCATATATTAGCAAATGAAACAGCCAAATTTCATAACTCAAGTTGTACTCACATTTGAGATATCTTGGGCAACAAAATACCCAAAAAGCTAAAATTTGCCTTTTTTTCACTGTTTTTCCGCCATAGATTGCAAGTTTTTAGTATATACCTCAATGTTTTGTATTTTTTTCAGTCATTTTGCTAGTATAAATGACCAGATATAGATATTAACTTATAATTCTGTGTTTTTCATTTTGGGGGTTTAACCTCCCCTGAAGACTGACACTTGGAAGTCATGACTCAAGTGGGCTAGCCTTCCTATAGTGTCAGGGGTGTATGCTGTAACAATTGTCTGAGGCATGGGGCTTTTTTCTGATGATCAGATTACATCATATAATAATGATCTGTATCATGATCACATTTAACTCCACAAGGAGTGGGGACTTTATCTGATGATCAGATTACATCATATAATAATGATCTGTATCATTATCACATTTAACTCCACAAGGAGTGGGGACTTTATCTGATGATCAGATTACATCGTATAATAATGATCTGCATCATTATCACATTTAACTCCCAAAGGAGCTTAGGCCTTCAACAAACTTATGCCAAGTCTTCCTGTCCCGTGCCATCAAGGTCTTCTACATTCCTTTCATGTCTGTCTCCAGTTCTCTTCTCCATGTTTTATTTGGTCTTCTTCTACCTCTCTTACCCTGAAGATTCCAGAAAATATGTTTTGTCAGTGTGTGGCCTATCCATCTCCAGTGTGTTCTTCTCATCTCTTGTTCTGTTGGTGCTTGTCTGGTTTTTATCGTCAGTTTTACATTAGTGATCTGGTCATACCACTTCAATCCTTCTATTTTACGCAAGCATCCATTGATGAAAGTCTGTAGCTGTTAATCTGTATAGAGTTTCTTTTTATTATTGGTACTGTTATAATTATAAATGAGAATCAGAGGCGTCCATAAAGTATTTGGCACCCGTAAGATCCGCCCCTTTCCCCAGTAAAGAAACCCACTAGTAAGTAACATTTTAACAGTAGGTACTATATTAATAGTGTCCGATGGCACCCCCTTCCTGGCTGTTACCCGGGGAGGACCGCCCCCCCCCCCCCTCGCACCACCTCTTCGTACGCCACTGATGAGAATGTTTGCATTATGAAGGTAAAGGCAAGATACATATCATTTTATGGTAAGGTTCAAAGCCTTTGGAAATATGTATCAGTAATCGAACATTGTCCCACAGAGACGCACATCCACACAAAGCTGTTTGGGGGTCTTGACGAACTTTCAACCACAGCAACATAATCCAGAGAACCGGACTTCTTGTGTAGACATTACTAAACAACAGCGAACGAGAAGAAGAAGAAGTAATCGAACGTCCCTGTATACAAAAAACTGGTGCAACTTATGCGTCGTATTTTCCGCACCACATTTTTCTATAAATATCTTAGTTTTTCTGGAACCAGCAAGACAATTGGTGAAAAGAAAAAGCAGTCACGTGATTTACAATCACTGTTTTCTATGATTGAGTCATATGCAGTTTCTTATTTCTTCTCTTTCTTACAGAGTTGTTACAGATGTCTTCTAAGCCATAATGTTTATTACTAGCCTTCTTTCTGTTTTCCCACACTCTTTGCTTCTTCTTCTTCTTCTTCTTCTTTTCTTTACTTTGACTTCTTTTCTTTCCTTCTTCTTCTTTTCTTTACTTTGACTTCTTTTCATTCATTCCTTCTTCTATTCTTTACTTTGACTTCTTTTCTTTACTTTGACTTTTTTTCTTTACTTTGACTTCTTTTCTTTACTTTGACTTCTTTTCTTTACTTTGACCTCTTTTCTTTACTTTGACTTCTTTTCTTTACTTTGACCTCTTTTCTTTACTTTGACTTCTTTTCTTTACTTTGACTTCTTTTCTTTAATTTGACCTCTTTTCTTTACTTTGACTTCTTTTCTTTCCTTCTTCTTCTTTGATTTCTTTTCTTTACTTCTTTTCTTTCCTTCTTCTTCTTCTTTTTTTTTACTTTGACTTCTTTTCTTTCCTTCTTCTTCTTTTCTTTGACTTCTTCCTTTACTTTGACTTCTTTTCTTTGATTCTTCTTTTCTTTACTTTGACTTCTTTTCTCTCATTCTTCTTCTTTTCTTTACTTTGACTTCTTTTCATTCCTATCTTCTTTTCTTTACTTTGACTTCTTTTCTTTACTTTGACTTTTCTTTACTTTGACTTCTTTTCTTTACTTTGACTTTTCTTTACTTTGACTTCTTTTCATCCCTTCTTCTTCTTTTCTTTACTTTGACTTCTTTTCTTTACTTTGACTTCTTTTCTTTAATGTTTGTCTCTTTCTTTTCCTTCTTTTCTTTACTTTGACTTTTTTCTTTACTTTGACTTCTTTTCTTTACTTTGACTTCTTTTCTTTACTTTGACTTCTTTTCTTTACTTTGACTTCTTTTCTTTAATGTTTGTCTCTTTCTTTTCCTTCTTTTCTTTACTTTGACTTTTTTCTTTACTTTGACTTTTTTCTTTACTTTGACTTCTTTTCTTTACTTTGACTTCTTTTCTTTAATGTTTGTCTCTTTCTTTTCCTTCTTTTCTTTACTTTGACTTTTTTCTTTACTTTGACTTTTTTCTTTACTTTGACTTCTTTTCTTTACTTTGACTTCTTTTCTTTAATGGTTGTCTCTTTCTTTTCCCACTTATTTTATTCTTCGTCTTAAGGAAGAAAAAAAACACTGTACGGTTACCTAATTTCCCACATTGGTACAGACACTTGTAGACTTTTTCTAGCACCTCTTAAGTCTGGTATTTATGGTTACAGGTTAAAGCAGACTGGCTCCACATATCTCCTCCCAACTGTGAAATATCCCAGTAAATCTTCCTTCGCAAACAACAGACTTTGAGAGTTCAGTCCACCACTTTTGGGGTCAGCATGTACCGTTAACTATTACATGCGTTCTTGGTCTGGATGTATAGATCTGTTGTCTCATGTTTTACCTTTAAAAATGTAGCTTAAATTCAACCGTGCATTACGGGGCCCGTAGGGGGGTGGCAAGAATAGGTAAAGGGTCAGCTTTCGGGAACCGACCTGGGAGTGGCGCAAAAATTTAAAAACAAAATAAAAACACACAAAAAGTTAAAAGAACAGGACAAAAATTCTTCTACTTCAAGTCCCATGCCGAGTGGCGTAGGAGATGATGTCTCTCCACAACTTCCTGTCTCCGGTACAATTTATCAATTATGTTGTTGACTTCTTTCCATGCCACGTTGTCAAACTGTCCAATATTTGCGCTCTTTGTCTTCCTCCGTCTCTTTTTCTTTCAATCTTACCTGTTGCTACGATACACTCCAACTTTCCTCTTCTCATAACAGCCCCCCCCCCCCCCCCCCCCCCCAAAAAAAAAAAAAAGTGGATTGCTTCTTTAACAAATTATTGCCTTATATGACGCTAATTACTTTCCTATATGTCAACTCTATATTATTCAAGTTTCAAAAGAAGTGCATTGCGCGCCCATCTACAAAATCAATATGAATAAAGAAGCAAATTATTTACATCAACATTTTAAAAACATGCATGCAATATATTTTTGTAAAATGCTGGAGTTAACATTATTTTCTGAATTTATAATGTGAACCAGCTCAATAGCATGAACCGAGTCTCGCCAGAGATTATATTACTGCACGGTTAAGGGGTGCCATCACGAAACCTCTCATCACGTTGAACAATTCCTAGGTAGCACTGTGACTTACTATGCATATTGTAAACGGTGACTTAGGCGGGTTGGGCACGAAACTGGTCACCCCATCTTGTAGAAACTTCAAGCCACACAAACT
Source organism: Oreohelix idahoensis (assembly GCA_024509875.1). Classification (NCBI taxonomy): domain Eukaryota; kingdom Metazoa; phylum Mollusca; class Gastropoda; order Stylommatophora; family Oreohelicidae; genus Oreohelix; species Oreohelix idahoensis. The sequence continues at coordinate 82,976 of JAMPIV010018517.1, forward strand.
TCACCAAGTATGGAGACATAGCGAGGGTGAGAGAGGTGGGGGAGGGATGCAGGGGAACATATGGAGACGGTAACTGGAGACGGAGGTGCTGGGGATGAAGGGGAATAGACGTCGCAGGACAGGAGACATTGGTACACGTTTGTTGAAGGTCTGTGTATCTTGGGGAGCTAAGAGGCAATGATGATGATGAATGGCACTTAAAGATTAAATCAAACACATTAGGTAAAGAATATTTAGATAATAGGAGAAGGGCGAGACTTAATTAAGATCACGTGCTACCTCGGAACAAGAGGTAAGAAGAAGGCGCCGCCAATAGATATCACACATTGAGAAAACCTGTCGTTAGCATTACAAGGCAGTATTTGTTCTGGAGTACCCCAGGGTAAGACACGTTCAGGGAGATGGACAAATTAATTGAGAAAAGAAATGGAAACATAAACGAAAGGAATAAAGAAAACACGGAAAGTCATTGAACGGATGGCACAGGACAAGAAAGCTTAACGTGCATTTGTTGTGTCAATATATATATATATATATATATATATATATATATATATATATATATATATATATATATATATATATATATATATATATATATATATATATATATATATATATATATACATATATATATATATACATATATATATATATATATATATATATATATATATATATATATATATATATATATATATATATATATATATATATATATATATATATATATATATATATATATATATATATATATATATATATATATATATATATATATATATATATATATATATATATACAGACATGGAACCACGTATCCGGCTACCCAGTATTCGGAACATTCCGAAAATCGAAAGCCGACAAAGTGTAATAACTAAAATGCGTGCCATGTTATTTCTATGGCTTCCGCTTTGTTTATAGTAGCGCCACTGATGTGCGACTGTGTTGGAACCAGTCAATGAGGAAGGTTTTTTTTAACGGAAGAACTGATTCAAGGAATTGCACAGAAACTCTTTAGTAACGTGTTCTGATTTATTGTATAGAGTTACTTCATATAATTTTCGGTGGTACATACTGTAGTTCAGGTGTATAATTGCAGCATTCATGATCTGTTTTTATTCGTCTTTTTTACTGATGTCCTTAGGTGTCTCTCTTTCCAGTTCTTGTAGGATTGTATTAGTCTACAGTTTGTCTACAGTGTTTTCGCTTTTTTGTCTAGTCTGACACCTTCGGCATTTGCATGTTTATTCATCATTATGATTAGTCTTAAGTTCCGTAAGGAGCAAAGGCTATCGAAAAATGCATGCCAATCCTTCATGCTCGGTGCCAGCCCACCTAGGTCTTTACCTGTTGTCTTTATCTCTTTGATGATTCTTTCCAGTTCCTATCGCCACGTGTTTTGAACTCCCTGTATCATTCTTCCCTGAGAATCTCAGAATAAATACTGCCTAATAAAGCTATCATTAAGTTTCCTCATTTTTTTTTTTTATTCAACATCAGAGTATTTTTCTGACCTCCTGCTCCAGTAGCAATTGTCTGATTTTTCTGTATTGTTTGTTCAAGAGTTACTTCACCTAATTTTCACATGACAAAACAATTCCAGTCTTTGTCTAAAGCAAATTTTCTCAACCCGAGGTTCCACCGAACCCTAGGGGTTCCGCTAGAGGTCGTTAGGGGTTCCGTGAGCGATCGTGATTGAAAGAGAAAAAGTTAACATCTTTTGTGTTTTTTTTTATCTCTGTGCCTACTTTTAGGCGTACTTGGATAAAGTTAAAAAAAGATTCATACAGCTGTAGAAAGATAAAAGAAGGAAAAAACTGAAGTTTCATATACCTACACTACTAACGTGCATTAGAGTTGGCATCCATTGTGGAGAGAGAGAATTACACACAAAGAGTAGGCTATAATTAGGCCAAAATAAACAGATTCATGGACAAAAATAATTCTCTACTCAAAAAGAGCATTGATCACGCTAAGAGTATTTACAACTTACTGATCACGCTAATGTACCGTGAGCTTTAGATATAATAATTTTTATGTAAGGGTTCCCTGAGATCTGAAAATTATTTCAAGGGTTCCTCCGAGATAAAAAAGAATGTTGAGAAAGGTTGGTCTAAAGAGTTATATTGATTCCACAAAACCTTCTACGGCTGTTGTTTCGGCAATAAATTTATATTATATGTAACAGTTTTACACTGATATACATACTGCTGTTAAAGATATGTGACTGTGTCAGCCATTAATCTGTATAACGGGTTGTTCGTCACCAGTCACGCAGGTTTAACAATCGAGATTAATAACTCTGTACTTTTTTTGTACAAGTTTAATTTACAGTTGTTTTATAGACCACCAGTCCATTCGGGTGAACAAAAAACCGCATCGGGAGTTTGTTCCAGAAATCATTATTCACCAGCCCTTTTTTCCCATTGTTGAACACCTGAAGTTATGTTGCCAAATCCGCTGAATTCTTTCCTATGCCAGCATGATAGACACAGGGTGATTACAAAGTCACTTCTAATTTTTAAATGTTTATATCCTGACTTATGTTAACTGAATATACACGAAACAAACGGTGTTTTAGTCATTTAATGGCTAAACAAGAAGCAATAAGCACTATTTGATTAAAAAAGTTTGTTTTTAATTTGGTTATTTCCAGAAATAAAATAAAATCTGAAATGGCCAATGAACTGACATTACAAGAGACAGCAAATATTGCTGCCCACTATAAAATCATTGGTTGAACAAACCGAATCTCATGCTGGGTTATTACGTTAATTGACATAACATTATATGCAGTAAAATGGCAGTTAATTCTTTCTTCTTCTTCTTCTTCTTCTTCTTCTTCTTCTGCGTTCGTTCTAAAAAGGACGTATGTTACGCTGTGTCGCCGTTTACAGCAAAGCTGCGATATCTGCGCCTTTCGGCCCAACACATCCGTTTTCGGCATGACATTTTTGGGACCTGGTTAGCCTTCTCTCTTCGATCCCTACTCTCTCAGCCAGACTGCAGTGATGCAGCCTGTTTCCAGGACCACCACTTGGAGGTGGAGTAGGGTCTTGGTCAGCTCTGGTTCGCTGACCCTGACGCAAGCAGTCAAGCTATGGGTCGCTTACTGCATTCCTCACTTTTGATGCATTTTTGGTCCCAATTCTCTTTAATTGGACGTTTTCTTCATAGAATTTAGTTAGAAAGAATTGAAGAAATAATTGTCAAATACGAAGTGATTTTTCAATCACCCTTTGTGCGTTTGTATGTATGTATGTGTGTGTGTGTGTGTGTGTGTGTATATATATATATATATATATATATATATATATATATATATATATATATATATATATATATATATATATATATATATATATATATATATATATATAGTTTGGCAGCGAAAAAGTGTGTATGTATGGCAATAGCATTAATCTCAAATGAATCAAGCACCGTCCTGCACGTTTCCACCGCATTTTGTCTATTAATCTGTTTTATTGTTTCAACTTGTTAACGTTCTTATCACATACGATATACGATGTCACTTGCTTGGTCTATTCTATTTGCACTGACTGGAGGGCAGAACGATGCCATATTTATTTAGTTGAGGAAGTTGAGGGGAACTGCGATAAGACGTGGAATACAATGGGTGGGTTTGAAAAAAAATCGAAAAAAGGTGATTCGTCTTACGAGGACAAAAGACAAAGAAAATAGTCTACGTTACGGCCACAAGGCCTTCGTCAGGAAAGGAAAGAAAGTGGAGGCTAGATAGGACACATAAAAACTAAATAAAATAAAAACTGGGTACTTCCCTGAAGGCAAGAACCGTGCAAGTATGTCATCTCAACCCAGAAGGTGTCCTTTCCTAAGGCTACGTACACCATCACTAGTAGCTTCACGTGTGAATCGCGCAATGTCATTTATACGATCATATGTAAACGTTGCTGCAAAACCTATATTGGCCAAACAGGCAAACGACTTGGGGACAGATTCAGCCAGCACTTAAATGACATCGCTCAGCAAAAGTCCACACCAGTTGCTATACACTTCAATGGTCCTGACCACCATGGTCCCATCGACATCCAGGTCACAGCGATCCGATCCTGCTCCTCTGACACTGCCAGCCGAGAACAGCTTGAGAACCGTCTTATCCACCGCATGGGGTGTCTAAAACCAGCAGGTCTCAACACTTTTCACACCTTTGTCTGAGGTCCCTCTCCTCTCTTGCTCTATTTTACTCTTTCCACTCTTATCCTATTCTTCTATTTGTATGCCATATACATTTTTTTATTTCATATTTATTTATCTCCCACTCATTCTGTCCTCTTCTATTTCCAGTCCCCACTTTTATCACGTTGGGTAGTTTATTGTCCGGTTTCGTTTTTTAGTTTCTTAGTATGCATTGTGTACATCCGGCGGCGGAAGTCACTTTCTGTTCAGCCACGCGGTCATCAACAGACAGCGATTTTGATAGAATTTCGGTTCTTGCCTTCAGGGAAGTACCCAGTTTTTATTTTATTTAGTTTTTATGTGTCCTATCTAGCCTCCACTTTCTTTCCTTTCCTGACGAAGGCCTTGTGGCCGTAACGTAGACTATTTTCTGTGTCTTTTGTCCTCGTAAGACGAATCACCTTTTTTCGATTTTTTTTCAAACCCACCCATATTTATTTAGATATCTTCTTCTTTCACCTTTCAACTTCCAAGGATCACAGGTCTTCAACAAACATATGCCAAGTCTTCCAATCCAGTGCCATTAGCTCAATATCTTTCCAATGTTTTTACATCCCCTTCATGACTGTCTCCATGTCTCTTCTCCACGTGGCCTGTCCATGCGTGTGTTAACGTTTTTTGTGGTTTTAAGTATCTACAGAATGTGGTAACCGATCCCATGCCCAACCATCATTAGTCGCCTTTTATGACTTGCATGGTAGGTCGCGATGTCAGTATTCTTTGCTCCCCTTTCGGGCCCCGGTAACATACGGGTGATATTTAGGTAACGGAAAACAAAATTATTATCTTGAATTACCTACACTATATATCCTAATTATAACCTGTCAGAGATTGAATGGGATTTTTTATCATCATTTAAAAAAAAAGTAATCTGTTTTTGAATCGTCATTAAAACCAGAGAACATATCACGTTTCTTAGGATATCTTCACGGTCTCACGGGTATAGTGGTTCCGGTCTCCCGGGTATAGTGGTTCCGGTCTCCCGGGTATAGTGGTTGCGGTCTCCCGTGTATAGTGATTGCGGTCTCCCGGGTATATTGGTTCACGGTCTCACGGGTATAGTGGTTCACGGTCTCACGGGTATAGTGGTTCACGGTCTCACGGGTGTAGTGGTTCACGGTCTCACGGGTGTAGTGGTTCACGGTCTCACGGGTATAGTGGTTCACGGTCTCACGGGTATAGTGGTTCAGGGTCTCACGGGTGTAGTGGTTCACGGTCTCATGGGTATAGTGGTTCACGATCTCTCGGGTGTAGTGGTTCACGGTCTCACGGGTGTAGTGTTTCACGGTCTCACGGGTATAGTGGTTCACGGTCTCACGGGTATAGTGGTTCACGGTCTCACGGGTATAGTGGTTCACGGGTGTAGTGGTTCACGGTCTCACGGGTGTAGTGGTTCACGGCCTCACGGGTATAGTGGTTCACGGTCTCACGGGTATAGTGGTTCACGGTCTCACGGGTATAGTGGTTCATGGTCTCACGGGTATAGTGGTTCACGGTCTCACGGGTATAGTGGTTCACGATCTCACGGGTATAGTGGTTCACGGTCTCACGGGTATAGTGGTTCATGGTCTCACGGGTATAGTGGTTCAGATCTCACGGGTATAGTGGTTCAGGTCTCGCGGGTATAGTGGTTCACGGTCTCACGGGTATAGTGGTTCACGGTCTCACGGGTATAGTGGTTCACGGTCTCACGGGTATAGTGGTTCAGGTCTCACGGGTATAGTGGTTCAGGTCTCACGGGTATAGTGGTTCAGGTCTCACGGGTATAGTGGTTCACGGTCTCACGGGTATAGTGGTTCACTGTATGCCGGGTATAGTGGTTCACGGTCTCACGGGTATAGTGGTTCAGGTCTCACGGGTATAGGGGTTCAGGTCTCACGGGTATAGTGGTTCACGGTCTCACGGGTATAGTGGTTCAGAGTCTCACGGGTATAGTGGTTCACGGTATCCCGGGTATAGTGGTTCACGGTATCCCGGGTATAGTAGTTCAGGTCTCACGGGTATAGTGGTTCAGGTCTCACGGGTATAGTGGTTCCATGCTTGAAATCTCATGGTTGAATCCAGGGTTTCTTAATCTGTGGTCCATGTACCCCTTGGTGGTCCATGAATGGATTCTAAGGGTTCCGTGTACATAGTCTAAAACTTAAAAATTTAAAATTATTTTTAATGCTTTTTATATACATTTTTTTCCGTAGCCATTGCCTTCATCAGACAATCAAAGGGGTCCATAGCTTTCATCAGACAATCAAAGGGGTTCATAGCTTTCATCAGACAATCAAAGGGGTTCATAGACTTCATCAGACAATCAAAGGGGTCAACAGCCTTCATCAGACAATCAAAGGTCAATAGCCTTCATCAGACAATCAAAGGTCAATAGCCTTATCAGACAATCAAAGTGGCCCAAAATCTTCATCATATAATCAAAGGGGTCCATAGCCTTCATCAGACAATCAAAGGGGTTAATAGCCATCATCAGACAATCAAAGGGGTCAATAGCCTTCGTCAGTGTGTGACCGTGTGGGGTGTGTAAATGCTTATGGTATCATTCAAGTCATGAATTACTGGAATACTGCCAGAGATGTTTGCTTCTTGATGAATATTGTAACCCAGGTTTGTTCCAGAAATTCCTCTGTGATGTTATTTGTGGTGTGTTAATTATAGCATACACTGTATAACTTGCAACATGAGTTTAGGCAAGAAAGTCTTCAATATCCGTTAAAACTGTTTATTCATATTTACAATCCAGACAATGTCTCATGAATGCATTTTCTTTATAATTCCTCAATCAATACATAGTTCATTTTAAAGGCTAGTTTCTTCCTGTAGCCTATTCTTGTTGGGGTGAGTATTTCTGCTAGAGTCTCTACTTTCTTTATGAGTTTGCCAATTGTCAAATACGAAGTGATTTTTCAATCACCCTTTGTGCGTTTGTATGTATGTATGTGTGTGTGTGTGTGTGTGTGTGTGTGTATATATATATATAATTTGGCAGCGAAAAAGTGTGTATGTATGGCAATAGCATTAATCTCAAATGAATCAAGCACCGTCCTGCACGTTTCCACCGCATTTTGTCTATTAATCTGTTTTATTGTTTCAACTTGTTAACGTTCTTATCACATACGATAAGTCACTTGCTTGGTCTACTCTATTTGCACTGACTGGAGGGCAGAACGATGCCATATTTATTTAGATATCTTCTTCTTTCACCTTTCAACTTCCAAGGATCATAGGCCTTCAACAAACATATGCCAAGTCTTCCAATCCAGTGCCATTAGCTCAATATCTTTCCAATGTTTTTACATCCCCTTCATGACTGTCTCCATGTCTCTTCTCCACGTGGCCTGTCCATGCGTGTGTTAACGTTTTTTGTGGTTTTAAGTTTCTACAGAATGTGGTAACCGATCCCATGCCCAACCATCATTAGTCGCCTTTTATGACTTGCATGGTAGGTCGCGATGTCAGTATTCTTTGCTCCCCTTTCGGGCCCCGGTAACATACGGGTGATATTTAGGTAACGGAAAACAAAATTATTATCTTGAATTACCTACACTATATATCCTAATTATAACCTGTCAGAGATTGAATGGGATTTTTTATCATCATTTAAAAAAAAAAGTAATCTGTTTTTGAATCGTCATTAAAACCAGAGAACATATCACGTTTCTTAGGATATCTTCACGGTCTCACGGGTATAGTGGTTCCGGTCTCCCGGGTATAGTGGTTCCGGTCTCCCGGGTATAGTGGTTGCGGTCTCCCGTGTATAGTGATTGCGGTCTCCCGGGTATATTGGTTCACGGTCTCACGGGTATAGTGGTTCACGGTCTCACGGGTATAGTGGTTCACGGTCTCACGGGTGTAGTGGTTCACGGTCTCACGGGTGTAGTGGTTCACGGTCTCACGGGTGTAGTGGTTCACGGTCTCACGGGTATAGTGGTTCACGGTCTCACGGGTGTAGTGGTTCACGGTCTCACGGGTATAGTGGTTCACGGGTGTAGTGGTTCACGGTCTCACGGGTGTAGTGGTTCACGGCCTCACGGGTATAGTGGTTCACGGTCTCACGGGTATAGTGGTTCACGGTCTCACGGGTATAGTGGTTCATGGTCTCACGGGTATAGTGGTTCACGGTCTCACGGGTATAGTGGTTCACGATCTCACTGGTATAGTGGTTCACGGTCTCACGGGTATAGTGGTTCACGGTCTCACGGGTATAGTGGTTCACGGTCTCACGGGTATAGTGGTTCCCGGTCTCACGGGTACAGTGGTTCATGGTCTCACGGGTATAGTGGTTCGGGTCTCACGGGTATAGTGGTTCAGGTCTCGCGGGTATAGTGGTCACGGTCTCACGGGTATAGTGGTTCACGGTCTCACGGGTATAGTGGTTCACGGTCTCACGGGTATAGTGGTTCAGGTCTCACAGGTATAGTGGTTCAGGTCTCACGGGTATAGTGGTTCAGGTCTCACGGGTATAGTGGTTCAGGTCTCACGGGTATAGTGGTTCACGGTCTCACGGGTATAGTGGTTCACTGTATGCCGGGTATAGTGGTTCACGGTCTCACGGGTATAGTGGTTCAGGTCTCACGGGTATAGTGGTTCAGGTCTCACGGGTATAGTGGTTCACGGTCTCACGGGTATAGTGGTTCAGAGTCTCACGGGCATAGTGGTTCAGGTCTCACGGGTATAGTGGTTCCATGCTTGAAATCTCATGGTTGAATCCAGGGTTTCTTAATCTGTGGTCCATGTACCCCTTGGTGGTCCATGAATGGATTCTAAGGGTTCCGTGTACATAGTCTAAAACTTAAAAATTTAAAATTATTTTTAATGCTTTTTATATACATTTTTTTCCGTAGCCATTGCCTTCATCAGACAATCAAAGGGGTCCATAGCTTTCATCAGACAATCAAAGGGGTTCATAGCTTTCATCAGACAATCAAAGGGGTTCATAGACTTCATCAGACAATCAAAGGGGTCAACAGCCTTCATCAGACAATCAAAGGTCAATAGCCTTCATCAGACAATCAAAGGTCAATAGCCTTCATCAGACAATCAAAGTGGCCCATAGTCTTCATCATATAATCAAAGGGGTCCATAGCCTTCATCAGACAATCAAAGGGGTTAATAGCCTTCATCAGACAATCAAAGGGGTCAATAGCCTTCGTCAGTGTGTGACCGTGTGGGGTGTGTAAATGCTTATGGTATCATTCAAGTCATGAATTACTGGAATACTGCCAGAGATGTTTGCTTCTTGATGAATATTGTAACCCAGGTTTGTTCCAGAAATTCCTCTGTGATGTTATTTGTGGTGTGTTAATTATAGCATACACTGTATAACTTGCAACATGAGTTTAGGCAAGAAAGTCTTCAATATCCGTTAAAACTGTTTATTCATATTTACAATCCAGACAATGTCTCATGAATGCATTTTCTTTATAATTCCTCAATCAATACATAGTTCATTTTAAAGGCTAGTTTCTTCCTGTAGCCTATTCTTGTTGGGGTGAGTATTTCTGCTAGAGTCTCTACTTTCTTTATGAGTTTGCCTAGGATGCCTTTGCTGCGCTCCGTTTCATACCTTATAAAAATTCAGTTCGTCATCTGTACATTTAGGCATTTCTGGCCTAACGATATATTAATTCTGATATATAAACAAGGTCTCACTCAAAGCTGTACTTACTGTAACATAAGAATTTCCAACATTATAAAATAAAACTATCTGCTTTACTGAGTTGATGTCTTGATACTTCAAGACCAGCAGTGTACGTCCATACAGACTGGCTTTTCGGGATCAACTGCTTTGTGACCTCGAAGCTTGCCTTTGCAAAAATGCTCCGGGCTTTTTCCAGCCTTTTGGTTGGACAGTCTATTAATTCTTTCTTGGATCGTCATCGGTTGCCGCAACTCCCGCCAAAGATCAGCGGTTAGTCGCTATTTACCCTAATTCCAGTTTCCATCTGATAACCGCGTATCTCAATAAAACCTCGTAACTATTCTTCCTAATGTACATAATAACTAATAGCACGAATGATGCTATGGTATCAGTAGTGGGCCATCCGGCGACAATTATTATTCTTCTTTGTATTATTGGAACGACGGATGAATAGCACTGTGCTATGGTGTATCCCGTGTTAGGATGTATTATATGACATTTTGATGGTGCTTCCTGTATGGAGCATCATCATGTGGCCTGCAGGATTATGTATCCTGCGGTCTGCTTGGCTACATATCCTGTAACTGAGGTGTAGCCTGTCTTCATCAAAGCTTCGGATATGCCTTCGATCAATTCGTCTAGGCCTTCCTCGTGCACTATTCTCCCACGGTTTAGCTTCATAGTGGTTAGTGACGCTCGATGGCATTTGCAACATCTTCATTCGAATTAAGCGTGCAAAATATTGCGTTCATATTGTCAAAATATTCCTTATGACTTTCTTGAATCATTCTCAACAATCAGTTAGTTAAAATACTTCTTGTTTGAGCGCAATATTCTGGCAATACTATATCATATATTCTATTAATACGTGCATAATGACTTGCACATAAATGATTATCATCAATACACATTAGCTCCCTCAGGAGCATAGGCCTTCTATAAATTCATGCCAAGTCTTTCTGTCATTGCCCTCTGTTCAAGGTCTTTCTGTCTGGTCATTATCCCTTTCATGACCGCCTTTGGTTCTCTCTTTCCCTCTATCTCTCTTTCACGGGGGATTCCAGAATAACTATTGCCTTGTAATGCTTTTGAATGTTTCCTAGGTGCCATTGTGCCTTCTTATATATATCTATATAGCCGCGGTAGCACAGTGGTTAGTGCACTGGCTTCCTAACTCGGTGGTCCATGGTTCGATCCCCAGTTGAGGTGGGATTTATTAGACCGCAAACGGCTCCGGGGTCGACCCAGATTCATGAATTGGGTACCAGAGCAACTCTGGGAAGGTTAAGGCTTATATATATATGTAACGTGATATCGGTATACAACAACCGAAGTTCTCTGCCTTGTTCTTAAGGCATTGACTATTGCTTTATCAAGGGATGCAACTCACAGATCTTAGCTGTATTCAGAAATTCATTCAAGCAACAAGTTACCGGCAGGTCAAATGTCGAATTCCCAGAAGATTGACATCGTAGTTTATTGCAATGAATTTTCGGTTAAGTCGTAAACCCAGTTTTTTGCGCAATAGTAACCGTATCAATAGGTTACTTCGCAATGGAAAATTAATGCATGGTTTATGCGAGTTTTTATCCCTTCTTCAGTTTTATTTTCTCATTTTGTTTTCAACTAAAATAATTCTACGGTTCTTTGCCATGGAAATAAATTTCAAACGTAAAATATGGGCAAGAAGCCTGGGAGGTGTGAAGATAACACACTTATATGTTTAGATACACTTTTATGTCTTTGTTGATCATAATTATGACTTTGCACATATTACCAACCAATACATTTCAAGCCTTCTTGTTTTGTGCTATCCTTTCAAAGCCTTTCCAAGTTTTCTTTATTTCCTTCACGTATGTGTTAAATTCCCCGCTCTATACGTTAAATCTTTCTTTTATTTTGTTGTCGTCCTTTAATTATCTTTCCCTGGACATTCCAGGACAAGCACTGCCCCGAAATCCTGTCAACTGATTTTCTTTTTTTTTTTTTCTTTACTGTGTCTCATATCCAACGCCAGCGTCTTGTCTTCGTTATCTGTTAATGGTCTCTCACTAATTCTCTTTCGCTGGGGATTATAGCATAAAGACTGTCCTGTAAAACTATCAGCTGAAGTTTTTTTTTTCCACTGTGCCATATCCAACGCCAATATCTTCACATATCTTGCTTCACTTGTATTTCTCTGGATGCTTTCCACATTGGTGATCCTGTCAAACCATCTCAATCCTTCTGTTCTAGGCAAGCACCTTTTTACACTCTTGTTAAGATGAGCCGTTATTTGTTTTAAATGTTCCTTTTTTTTAAAATCACCATACAGGAAGAAACTCGAGGAAAATGGGGAAGGCAGCTGGAGTTTGTTCTGACAATGATCGGTTACGCTGTCGGTCTGGGAAATGTCTGGCGTTTTCCCTATCTGTGTTTCAAGAATGGCGGAGGTCTGTAATTAAGTGTGTGCAGGAATTCCAGCGCGAATGTGGGGTGAGTGAATGGATCTTTTTGTGAGAGCGCAGTAAGTGTGGATTAGTGGATAATGGGTTTACTTCAGAGAAAGGCATAGGTTAGAGTGCCCCGTGTCGTTCTCGGAAGTCTCTGAGGAGTCAAATAAAGAATATGACTTCTGCTCCCTCATGCATGTCGTAAAGGCGCATAACGTGAGGTTGTGAATGTGACTGGCTACCTCGCCATCTAAATCAAGTTGCTATAGAAACCACCGCTGCAGGATCGTGTGCTTTTCGTCTACTTTCTTAAGGAATGTAATGCTTTCCTTTCTGTAACGCTCCATAAAGGTAGTAACAAAGTAGATTCTGCCTTAAGGGAGTGAAGTGTTAGAGACCCCACTATACTAGGTCCAGTCTTATGATGTGGAGTGACCACGTCCATTCCTTGTTACCTTTGCCTTCCCTAACTCAAAAGCAGAATCAAGCACCCATTTACAGCTGGGTAGACTGGAAAGTGATGCTACCCGGTTTCGAACCCGGAACCCGGTAAATCTGCAGCGAGAGGCATGTGCTCTAACCACTGCCAATTGGATGCTTCATGCTTCATAAAGGATGAAAAAAGATGTAAACAAGGAAAATTAAATATTGAAATATATGTAGGAGTGCCTTGGTAAGAGGTGGATATATCCAATGACAGTAGGATGGATAGATTAATGGATGGATGGTGGAAAGAATGAATTGATGGATAGTGGAAAGAATGAATGTATGGATAGTGGAAATAATGAATGTATGGATAGTGGAAAGAATGAATATATTTATAGTGAAAATAATAAATGGAAGAATAGTGGGTGAATGAATGGATGGATAGTGGAAAGAATGAATAGATTTATAGTGGAAAGAATGAATGAATGGATAGTGGAAATAATGAATGGATCGTTGGTGAAAGAATGAATGAATGGATGGTAGAAAGAACGAATGGATAAATGGTAGAAAGAATGAATGGATGGATAGTAGAAATAAATGAATTGAAGGTGGAAAAAATGAATGGATGGTGGAAAGAATGAATGGTTGGATAGTGGAATGAATGAATGGATGTAGAAAGAATTAATGTATGGATAGTGGAAAGAAAGAATGGATGTATAGTAGAAAGAATGAATGGATCGATAGTGGAAAAAATGAAAGAATGGATAGTAGAAAGAATGAATGTATGGATAGTGGAAAGACAGAATAGATTTAAAGCCGAAAGAATTAATGGATGGATAGTGGAAATAATGAATAGATTGTTGGTGGAAAGAATGAATGAATGGATGGTAGAAAGAACCAATGGATAGATGGTAGAAAGACTGAATGGATGGATAGTGGAAAGAAATGAATTGAAGGTGGAAAGAATGAATGGGTGGATGGTGGAAAGAGTGAACGGATAGATGGTGGAAAGAATGAATAAATTAATAAAATGACGGATGAATGAATGGACGAATGTGGGGAAACAATGAATGGGTGAGTGTAGATAAATAATGAATGGATGAGTGTCAAGAAACAATGAATGGGTGAGTGTGGGTAAACATTGAATGGATGAGTGTGGGGAAACAATCTATGGATGAGTGTGGGGAAACAATGAATATATGAGTGTAGGGAAACAATGAATGGATGAGTGTGGGGAAACAATGAATGGATGAGTGTGAGGAAAAAATGAATGGGTGAGTGTGGGTAAACAATGAATGGATGAGTGTAGGGAAACAATGAATGGATGAGTGTGGGGAAACAATGAATGGATGAGTGTGGGGAAACAATGAATGGATGAGTGTGAGGAAAAATGAATGGGTGAGTGTGGGTAAACAATGAATGGATGAGTGTGGGTAAACAATGAATGGATGAGTGTGGGTAAACAATGAATGGATGAGTGTGGGTAACAATGAATGGATGAGTGTGGGGAAACAATCTATGGATGAGTGTGGAGAAACAATGAATATATGAGTGTAGGGAAACAATGAATGGATGAGTGTCGGGAAACAATGAATGGATGAGTGTGGGGAAACAATGAATGGATGAGTGTGAGGAAAAAATGAATGGGTGAGTGTGAGGAAAAAATGAATGGGTGAGTGTGGGTAAACAATGAATGGATGAGTGTGAGGAAAAAATGAATGGGTGAGTGTGGGTAAACAAAGAATGGATGAGTGTGGGGAAACAATCTATGGATGAGTGTGGGGAAACAATGAATATATGAGTGTAGGGAAACAATGAATCGATGAGTGTCGGGAAACAATGAATGGATGAGTGTGGGGAAACAATGAATGGATGGAAGGTCGGATGAATGGAGACATGATGAAGCTAAACACACATTAGAATATGCAGACATAATATATAAGTTGATGAACGTTCTGCCAGTACTCCTGTAGCAGAAAAAAAAACCACATGAACAGGTGGATATAAGATCGAAGAAAAACTTCAGAAGTTTATACAAATATGTATGTACACGGATAAACGAATGATCGGATTTTGACCAGAAATACAGAGCGAATAACAACCATTTTACAAGCTCGTTAACGTATACTGCCTATGAGCTTGTGGTCATCATCATGTGACGTATTCTTTCCAGAACGTTGTCTCCATTACAGCTGCTCTGAACGCATCACGATTCTGGGCAAGTCGACCTGCATCAGCCAAAGACAAGTTCAGACTCTCTGTGATGTCCTGGGTCCACCGTCGTCTAGGTCGACCCCTTCCCCTTTTTCCAGGGACCATGCCTTCCATCACTGTTTTTTCCAGACTATTATGTCTTTTTATATGACCGAAAAATTTCAGCTTCCTTATTGCGATGGTTTTTTAGGAGCCAATGTTCCTGTACGTTTAGTGAGTGCAGTACTTCTCTGTTGGTCTTTTTTTCTGTCCAGGGTATTCTCAACATCCTTCTGTAGCATTTCATTTCGAATGATGTAATCTTTTTTGCAACTGTTTTATTGAGTGTCCAAGTCTCGCAGCCGTATGTTGCTACTGGGAATATACATGCTCTGATCAGTTGTAACTTTGTTTCTTTGCTTGTGCCTTGCCATAGGTTTTTCATCTGTATTAGCTTATGTGAAGCAATTGCAAGTCTTCTTTTAATTTCTACTGCACAGTCGCCAGAGCTGTTAATGATTGATCCTAAGTATTCGAATTCATTGACACTTTCCAGTTCTTCGTTATCAATTTCAATTTCTGGTTTGGTCTTTACTTTGTCTGTTGTCAATACTTTGGTCTTCTTGGTGTTTAGGTATAGATTCTGGGCCTCGCTGTGTTTTTTGGTGGACAGAAGTAATTGTTCAAGTCCTTGTGGTAGTGGATTGAAATAGTGATGTTCTCTAAAAGCGATGAATATATATCCAATGTACAAATTATATAAGCATAACAAACATACACAAGCATAACTTATGAAGAGGTCGAAGAAGGGCATCCAGGACAAGAAATAAACAAATGATGCATATTGCCAGATCAGCAGAAGTGAACAAGTGGTAATCTTCAGACTTCGTACAGGTCACAACAGATTGGGATACCATCTATTCAACAAATTAAAGATAGGAACTACTGATAAGCGTAACTGTGGTACCGATAAAATGACTGCTGAACGTCTGCTTCAAAAGTGCCCAACGTATGAGGCACAGAGAAAGCACATGTGGCCATCACCAGTACCATTCCTGGAAAAAGTATTCAGAGATATCATCAGCCTCAAGCTAACCACTGCTAGTTTTGAACATATTCAAGTTGACGTCTGAGGGTAAACGAAGAATAAGAAGAAGCAAATTATATGGATTAATAGTGAGAGATATAATCAAATATCTAAGGTCTACTTCCAAGCCATACTCGAGACTATGTTTTAATATGTCATACCTTTCTCTGTCCTCTCATGCAAAAATAGGAAAATATATTACAATAAGGACTACAGTAGCAAACATCAAGTGACAGAATAGAATGAATTCTGACAGCTTGGAACATATAAATATATTTATTAAAGAAACTACAATAACAAAAAGAATAAATCCACTAGCTTTGATGGGCTAGTGATTATATGTCACAATCACAGAAAAATACTTCACTCAATCTCTCAGTAAAAAAAAAGTCTGCAGGTGGCTGAGCGTGGCTTTTTCATGTGCAAGGCTCTAACGTAATAAGACATAAGGGTCTAGGGAAATGTTTCCCTGGCAACTTTAGATACAAGGAAAAAGCCGTAATCTGAAGCAACACAAGGCAGTCTTACGAGCTACCTGAGTTCGAGATTCGAGATGCAGGCGGAAGGATGAAAAGTTAGAATTACTTCCCCGTGTCCACGAGTTCTCTGTAAATAAAAGAATAGGAAACTAGCCGCCTTCTACAAGAAAGGCAGAATCAAAGGACCTTAAGGTAGATGCCGATGTCCATGTGTAAAGGGGTGAAGTTTAGCCTTTTCAACGTAAGATTGACATGACCAGTGCTAGAAATAGCGCTAATAGGAGCTATAAGACAGAAAAGTGGGACGGCACTTGCTCCACGAAACAGCTGGAATTCAACCGTGTATAGCTTACACAAAGAAGTAACGATGAAATGGTCTTGCCTTCTGGTTAGAAAAATACACCAAGATCAAATAGTAACAATAGATATGAAGACATAAGGATGTGAGGTACAACATCGCCAAAAGCAGAAAGGCTTGAGAAGTTTGTAAAGCATGAAAAAGAACATCTACTCACAAGAATATCCACGTCTAAGACTCCTCCACTTGAGCCGTTATTCCACTGAATCTTTCTCACAAGGTGTTGTCAAAAGTGAGTGTCAAAGCTAGAAAACAAAATTGCATGGAATAGATGATGCCTGAATGACTTAACAGTAGGATTGTACTGTACGGATTACTGTATGACTAATTTTAAAACAAAATGTGCATTAGGGGAAAATTAAAATCTCCCTTTGTAAAGACTATTACTTATGTTATAAACTTTTAAAGGTGCATTTCTCATTCCATGGGCGCTGAGTCTGTTTCTTATGGGAATTCCACTCTTTGCCCTGGAATGTGCCTTTGGTCAATATGGCGGTAAAGGTCCATTGAGTATCTGGTCCATCAACCCAGCTTTTAAAGGTAAGTTCGATTATTCCTACTAAGCTGTTGTTGCTTGTTAGATTCTTTCTGTTGTTTTGTATTTTTACTTTCTTATTAACTGTTACTTTTCCCCATTATAACTGTTTTGTTTGTTCTTTTTATCTGTCTGAGTAGCTTATCTTATCTATTTTGTGTATTATTTTTTTTCCGACGTGTTTGCTGTTTTTCCTTACCTGATGTATATTTCTTATCCTTGCTTTCTGTTTATGACTGTGGTTTACTTAGCGTGAACGGCAAAACGTCCCTAATTTTTCACTTGTAAAGTTAATTCTGTATGCTTTTTTTAAAATTTATTTATAAATTCTTTTTTAAACTTTACTAAAGGTTAGAAATCCCTCAGGATCTCAGAAACATACACATTTATCCCTCATCATGGGGATGGTGGAGACGGTAGCAACAAAAGATACGATTTTGATATTTCTTTTTCTGGCGTGAGGTTTTTATTAGCTCTAGGATCAGTATAGTACTGACAATTATAGAAATAGAATTTCTGCAGAAAATGGTGAAGTCCCAGTGTCTGAGAGAACTACTGGTATCACAAATTAGTTACGGCTGTGAATGATCTGATCTCGAAAAAATTAGTAGAGAGGAGACAGTCATAAATTGTCACCTCCGCTGTGTAACTAGCTGTGATATTAAAAAACAAGGAAACAGATTTTACTTAACAATTATAAAAAAATTGACAAGTCGTTCAAATACAATTTCCCTATTATTTATTTAGTATATACACTATCTACTCTTGTGCTGAAGGGTGAATGTTGAAAAATGGAATGTAATGGATTTGTAAGTTTACAAATGATTTACAAATATATATATATATATATATATATATATATATATATATATATATATATATATATATATATATATATATATATATATATATATATATATATATATATACACTTGTATATTACAAGTCTTCCAATTATAGGAACAAAAAAATTATATCAGCTGTGCTGTTACTCAATTATAGTAAATGTATCAGCTGTGCTGTTAATTACGTATATATATATTTTATCAGCTATGATCTTATTATTGTCTCTTGCTACGCTAAATCTCTTTTTCGTCACTGAAAGTTAATTGCTCACAATTGCCGACGGAAATGGTACTACTGTGTACTCATCTCTCAAAACGTTCTGTTCTCCTTAGTTTGGTTCACACAACACCTGCTGAGGATCGTTAGTTTAGCCCACCCAAGACTGAGGGGGACTAAAGATGTAGCTTCTGTGCAATCTCAATGCTCCTGCGAAGTTCCAGGCAGCTGGATTGACTCGAACATACGACCTCAGGTTGGATGACACGAATAAAACCTGTAACAAGGAAAAATAGGGGCTAATTTCTGTCGTCAAGCCCACCTATTTCTATTGTATATGACATGAGCGTGTCTCAGGTGTCTGCATGTAGGATGAATGACAACATGGCTCAGTATGATTTAGCAATAGCGAGACAAGACAGGTGTCTACTTGCAAAACATTCTTTCTGATAAATTAATACATGAATATATCCAATAATATAAATTCAATACATGAATACATCCAATAATATAAATTCAATACATGAATACATCCAATAATATGTACACCTAGGTGTGATACAACCCTCTCCTTCCCCCTATAATATACCAGGCCCTCTCTGACAAGTGCTATACTGGCTGGTAACATATATCCTAACAATATTGTTGTGTTCTGATGATAGGAGGTATATGAGACGAGGACTGTTTGGTGATATATAAGGTTGGAGTTATATGGGACAATATATTGGAGTTAGATGAGACAATAGATTGAGTTATAGGAGACAATAGATTGAGTCCTAACAAGGACTGTTTTGGTTATATTTCAGTTGGTTTTATCTGAGATAATAGACTGAAGTTATGTGAGACAATAGATTGAGTTATAGGAGACAATAGATTGAGTCCTAACAAGGACTGTTTTGGTTATATTTCAGTTGGTTATATCTGAGATAATAGACTGAAGTTATAGGAGACAATAGATTGAAGTATGAGTCCTATAAGTCTTCGTCTTCATCAATCATATCAGGAAATACAATCATTATACCTAATTCCCCAAGATATAATCAGTAACCTGATACGTTCATATTGAAACAATTTATATTAAATATATACAGGTGTATCTGCTGTAGGCCTATTTTCCTACAAGTTTATAGTAAAATATATTTACCCTCTAAGATTTAAACAGGCCAGGTTTTGACTCGACTAGCGAAGCAGGCTGCCAGGTCAATGCACTTAGGTAAGCAATAAATCAAAGTTGACAGCTTCTCTTCTTCAGTCGGTCTATCTGGCTTCGTGTTGGTGTGCGTGTTTTTGCATAAAATCTCGCCCGAATATATAGGCAGGTGAGGTAACTTCTACTGCTTAAGGAAAGCTTTTGGTTGGTTCCTGGCGTGGCAAGCTGATTGGTTATCTGCAGTTGTGTACCCTCAGCCGTACCATCCTTAACCTAGGCCGACTTCCGAAAAACAGGGCTTATGCCTAATTTATTCTGTTTTTCCGCCATATTGGGTGACAAGATGGCCGCAACCGACATCCGAAAAACAGGGCTTAAGTTTAATTTTATTCTGTCTCAGAGACTGGTGAACGTTGCTCGTTGATTGGCTGGGGCGATATTGTATCTCGACAAAGGGATTTAACTAAGAAGTGGGTTTACACACACTCGTTTCACGACACTTTTTAACTTAAATTTAGTTTTAAGCTTCGAGAGATTTTATAAACAATTTACGAGTAGCACTAGCTGTCTGAATAAATAAGAGATGTTGTTCTCTCAAGTTCACGACTGCGACATCAACAGCTTCGGGTCGTTTTATTTTCATTTCTGTTTTATGTATTTTACTTAGTCATCTATTTCTATCTTTTTTTCTGTCTTTTATGTTTTCTCTAAATTGTCCCTGACGAAGGTATTGTATCCGTAATGTAGGTAATTTTTGTGTGACCTATGTCCTACTAAAAAGCATAACCGATTTTAATTTACAACGCAGTAAGAATAAATTACAAAGCTTGGCCACAAATGTTGAGTTTACAAAGTTTACAACAACTTTTAAAAAAGAAGGTGTAAGTTTGTAACTTTCCATCATAACCTGGTGTCTCTCATCTCATCCACAGGCCTTGGATTAACTATGGTCATTGCAGCAGCAATCATTTTTATATACTATGACGTCATCATTGCCTGGGGCCTACGTTTCCTTGTGGCGTCTTTTACGTCCGAGTTGCCGTGGACTAAATGCAAGGATTGCTCCTGCTTGTTATACGGAATCAGGAACATAACATGGAGCTACCTCGAGATCCTGAAAAACAACAACAGTTTAGGAATAAGCTGCCGTAAGAGATATGATAACGAGTAGTTACTTCAGTTGTACATGTCTTTGTCATAACGTCCTGATGTTTGTTACTATTTCATGTAAGAGAAATGATAACAAGTAGTTACTTCAGTTGTACATGTTTTTGTCATAGCGTCCTGCTGTTTGTTACTATTGCATGTAAGAGAAATGATAACAAGTAGTTACTTTAGTTGTACACGTCTTTGTCATAACGTCCTAATGTTTGTTGCTATTTCATGTAGGAGAAGTGATAACAAATAGTCTTTTTTTAAAAAAATAAAATTTTTGTTTTGGCGAAGCGCACACCGTTCAACTTAGAAACAGCATCCGTCGTTTACAGACACATGTCCAAATATAAATGAACGTGTGGGCTGGATTAAATAACAAGTAATGATTTTACGTGTTAGGCTGTCTTTGTTGTAATGTTGCTTACGATCTCTTGTAAGAGAAATGGTAACAAGTTGTCATTATCGTTTCAGATGTCTTTGTCATAACGCCGTAAAGTTCCATACTGTCTCATGTAAGAGAAATCGTAATAAGCAGTAACTGTTGTAGTTTGTTGTAGCGAAATTTGGTTCCTCTTGCTTTGTTGTGAAAAAAAAAAATGTGTAGCGCGACTCCCACACACACACACCAGCGCAAGGTCAGCGCGGCGGTCTTTCTTTGAAGTTTGTAGTAGACGGGAAATGTGAATTACGGTTAAAAGCCATACAGTATTACTGAAGAATGGGGAAATAGCTAATAGGAATGAATGGCGGACTTTCAAAGTTTGCATTTACTGGACATTAAATTATTCACTACAGGAGAACGCCTGGTTGGAATAATATTAAATAAAAATAATTCAACAAAGGAGATAGACTAGGAATTATATCCAAAAGGATATTATTCAAATATAAATAGTTTTAAAGATAATTAATATTTTTCACCTTCATCACATCGGCTAAAAGTTAGCTAATAATCTTTAAAAATTTATTACACTAACAAGCCTCAACGGATTTGTATAAAACTTATATGTAATGAAAGCCTCATATGTGGAAAAGGAAATGATACATAGAAAGGACGGAAGAATATAAGTGTGTAGTGAACAGAAGAAAAAAACAAGTACAGGAAAAACACAGATTGCTTCAAATAGCCTCAAACCAGGAGATGAAACGAAAATCTTTTGGGACTTTTAGAGGTGCTTTCTCGTACGTGTTAGAGACTGAAATATAAGGACAGAGAGACGCGTTGAAAATCACACACACCAAATCCAGAAGCCAAAGTGAGAAACTGGAAGACAGTATCTGCAAGAAAAGTTATTTTTTCACGCTGCATGCAGGGCAGATTAACTTCAACCAAAACAATCTCACCGTGAGCTTATAGATCCTAAGAGGGTATGTAAGTTTATTAAAGATATATGTATGAATAATATCATTTTATTTCAGATTTTATTTCTGATTGATTGTATCAGATATAATAAAAAAGAGAATGACGCTAACCAGAGATAACCTTCACCGGTATTGTCAGGAAGCATAACCATTAATTGGTTAGCCAAATATATCATGGCTAATTCTTGCCTGGAAGCTTACGACATACCAGCAAGTAATTAAGTGACTTGACATCCATAAGTGGAAGGCAAAGGTTATATCGTACCCATGTATCATAACATATGATTTATTCATGTATTTTGTTAATTCTGCACAGTATACGTTATCTTATCATGCTATCTCTGTAACATACTACCATGATTCATTCATTTATATACAAACACTGAAGACATGGTCGCATCATGAACAGTAGTTGGTGGTGAGATTGTTGGAACAACATGGCCACCTATTACTTCTTGTTCCAGGTTTTTATGATCAATGTTTATGATCATTCCTGATCGAGAAACTAAAGACTTGAAGAAGTTGATCCAGCTCACTGAAGCCTAGAGGTCAACCAAACTTCAACACCTTAGTCCCCCGTAGTTATAGGGCGGGCTGAAGGAAAGTCTTCCGTACTCCAGTGTGTCGGAGGAACCTCGAGCAGACGTGGCTAAAGTTGAGTTTCTTTGTATCCATCCAACAAATCCTGTGAGCAGTTTCTAAAACGACTGTCTAATGATGACAACTAGATGGCAAGAGATAATGTGACAATCCTTTTGTTGTAAATTCAGTGGAAGATAAATCCAAGACTTTTTCTATTAGTTATTTTAATTTGTAACTGTAAATAATCATACATTTTACCATCTTCCAACACCCATTTATCATTACAAGAATATATAGATGTACATAATAAATTGGATAATTGTACTCATTTGACTTGTTAAATTTTTAACTGTTAAATTTTGAGTTACCTTTTCAAATTTAATTATATTATCACATAGGGTTACGATAGCGAAGGTAGCAACTTATACTTCTGAAGCCTAAATCTATTGTCCAGCTCAGAGTATTCACAGCTGTAACTCACTTGTGATACCAGTGTACTTCTCGGGCACTGGAACTTCATACTTTCTGGAGAGAGATTCTACTTCTGCTCTACCACTATTATCATAATAGGAAAACCTTTCGCTACATTGGGGGCTCGTCCGGGATATTATTTGTATCCTGAGCCACTATCTATGTATTCTTCTATCTTGAGCCACAAATAGTTTGTAAAAATAAATTTTTGTGAAAAAATTCTAAAACTTAGAAATCCTTAGAAAAACTTAGTACCATTGAGTACGAAGGAAATAGGAAACGCTCACAAGGATTTAAGGATTTGTCTTGTTCAAAGTAATTAATTGATTTTAATTAAGTTAGTTGGTTAGTGAAGATAAAATTATATACCCTCTGGTAAGTAAGCATCATGGCTGAATTGGTGAAGTTTAGAGCTGCGATTATGCAGGAAGGAAAAGACTTGGGTATGACAGGAGATGCTCTAATTCGACATATCACAACTGAAGTGGATAAATATTTAGATAGAGAGACTAAAAGAATGGAAGCTGAAGCTGAAAGAGAGACTAAAAGAATGGAAGTTGAGGCTGAAGCTAAGAAATTAGAGGCAGAAAGAGAAGCCAAAAGAATGGAAGCAGAGAGAGAAGCCAAAAGGTTAGAAGCAGAAAGAGAAGCCAAAAGATTTGAAGTTGAGGCTGAAGCTGAAGAAAGAAGGTTACAAAGAGCTCATGAGTTAAGTTTAAAGGAACTTGAACTCCAGGGAGCAGCTAGCAATCATGGTGCTAGCTCACCTCACTCTGAGAGCTCCAACCACAGCACAGCAAATGGAGCCATGAGTTTCCACCTGGATCCATTTATTGAGAAGGAGGACGCCATTGGGTCATACCTGGATAGATATGAGAGACTAGCCTCTACCTATGGATTAGAAAAGGAAAAATGGAGCCTTAAACTATCTCAGGGGTTGAGGGGAGTTTCATACGATGTTTATTTAAAACTCTCAAAAGAAGACCAGGAAGATTATGAAATCTTAAAACAAGCTTTATTGGTCAGGTACGAAAAGAATTCTGAATCTTATAGAAAGAGATTCCGAACTGCTAAGCTACTTCCAGGAGAAAACTATCACCAGTTTTCTGCCAGATTGGAAACATATCTGACAAAATGGATTAGCTTAGGAAAATGTCAAGATATAAAAGAAATGGTCATGATGGAACAACTGAGAGAATCCATGCCTCAGGAAATGAGAAAAATTCTTATGGAGCAAGGAGCTGAGAGATTGGACGATATTTTAACCATGGCTGAAAGATATCAAGCAGCTCAGTCAGAAGTGTCAGGAAATAAGAAGAAGCAGGGTGAGAACTTCAAACCTTCACAAAACTTTACCAACTATGAACACAGGGACAATTCCAACAAGAACAAACACAGAACTGATTATAAAGACAAAAACCCTCTAGGATCAGAAAAGAAACCTCCAAGAAAGGAAGGAAAGTGGTGTAAATCTTGCCAAATGAGTAACCACAATACTGCGGAATGCAGACGGAAAAACCCTCCTCATCACGCTGCATGCCTTACAACAGAAAACAAGGGAAGGAAGGACCTGGCAGATAGTCAGAAGGACCTCCATCATCCCCCTGTCTGTGAGGAAGTGACCTTGAATGGCACCCAAGTACTGTGCTTATATGATACAGGCTTGGACTTTGACTCAGTAGTGTGCTCTTCTCTGGTGAGTCCGGAACAGATAACCACAGAAACAGTGGAAATCAGAGGACCAGTCAAGGGAGCAGGAACCATGACACTGCCCATAGCCCGTATCAACATAAGATCTCGCTATGTGGAAGGAGAGATCAAAGCAGCAGTGATGGACAACCCTATCTACCCATTAATACTGGGATGTAGATATGTCTTTCTAGGAGAACCTATAAGACCCATAGTGATGGCAACAGTCCAGACCAGGGCAAGCTCTAAGAAAGAGGAGGACACTATCATCAATACTCATCCAGAAGAGATGAGAAAGGCTCAAACTGCTGACAGTACATTGAAGCCTTGCTTTGGCAAATTACCTAAAAGCCATAACCATCCAGAGAAAGGAGACTTATATATGAAAAATGGCCTACTATATAGAAAAGCTGGAACAGGACCTAAAGGACATGGACAGCTTGTAGTGCCAAAATCATACAGGGAGCAGGTTATGAAGCTAGGACATGCTATACCCTTCAGTGGACATATGGGAATAGGGGCCACTGGACAACGGATAGCCTGTCACTACTTTTGGCCAGGGATCACAGAGGACATAAAGAGGTATGTGAGATCCTGTCCAGAATGCCAAAGAGTAGCTCCTAAACATAGGACTGCACCAGCAACACTGGGAAATGCCCATCATGGGAACGCCCTTCGAACGTGTTGCCGTGGATATTGTTGGACCCCTCAGTAGGACCAAGAAGAGAAATGCATATATCTTAACCTTGGTCGATACTTGCTCTATGTGGGGAGAGGCAGTAGCAATGTCATCGATAGATTCGAAACATGTGGCAGAGGCACTGTTAACAATATTCACCCGATTAGGTTTCCCACATCAAATATTGACTGACAATGGTTCTCAGTTTAGGGGAAAGCTAACACAAGAAGTATTCAGGTTATTTCAAGCTAGACATTATCACTGTAGCCCGTACCACGCCCAAGGGAATGGTCAAGTAGAGCGGTTCAATGGCACGCTCATTTCAATCCTTAGAAAGTTGGCTAGTGATAAACCTGAAACTTGGGACACATACTTACCCTCAGCACTATTTGCCTATAGGGAAGTCCCACATAACTCCACAGGATTGGCTCCAGCTACATTGTTGTTTGGACGACCAATCAGAGGTCCACTGGAAGCATTGTTGCGGACATGGACTGATGAAAAAGCAGAAGAAACCGTGACTTCTTCATACCAATACGTCAACGAGTTGACATCTCGATTGTAAACAAGTTGGAAACTGGCAAATGATAACTTGAGACAGGCCAGGAGGACGCAGGCTGCTTACTACAATAAAACAGCAAAAGATAGGGAACTTGAGGTGGGAGAAAAGGTTCTGTTACTGTTGCCCAGCAGCAATAATAAATTGCAAATTGGATGGCAGGGACCCTACGTCATATTGGAAAAACTTTCCCGGACCAACTATAAGATTGACAAGAAAGGAAAGGAGAAGGTGTATCATGTCAACCTTCTTAAAAAGTATTATGACATGGAAGCATCAGAAGTTGCACATATCATGACCCTGGCCATTGCAACAGAAATGCAGGATGAACCAATTTCCTCCATGGAATACCCCCTAACAACTATGGAAAGCTATGCTCAGGTTAATGTGAGTGAACATTTAACTCTTGAGCAAAGGAAAAAGGTTCAGGAGGTGTTAGAAATCCATTCTGATGTACTCACAGATAAGCCGGGGTGTACTAATCTGTTAGAGTATGACATGACGATTACTGACCCTACACCAGTTTGTATGCGGACATACCCTATACCTTATGCTAAAGGACAGGCACTCAAGGATGAGATTGACTATCTCTTAAGAGAAAAAAGTATTTCAAAGTCTGAATCTCCCTACAGCTCAAGTGTGGTGCTATTAAGGAAACCTAGTGGTGAACACAGGTTATGCATTGATTATAGGAAACTAAATGCTATCACTGAATCTCAGGTAGACCCATTACCTGACACCAATCAGTTGTTTGCTACATTGAGT
The DNA here is from genome assembly GCA_024509875.1 of Oreohelix idahoensis. Classification (NCBI taxonomy): domain Eukaryota; kingdom Metazoa; phylum Mollusca; class Gastropoda; order Stylommatophora; family Oreohelicidae; genus Oreohelix; species Oreohelix idahoensis. The sequence continues at coordinate 109,822 of JAMPIV010018517.1, forward strand.
AAGGCTCGGTATTTTTCAAAAGTAGATCTAAGCAAGGGATACTACCAAATACCAGTGAAACCAGAAGTTAGGAAACTGTTAGCCTTTAGTACACCGGATGGACATTACGAGTTCAATGTACTCCCATTTGGTTTAAAGAATGCTCCAAGTATCTTCACCAGAATGATGAGGAAATTGTTGGAACCATTACAAAATCCTCATATCACCAACTTCATGGATGATATTCTGATTGCTACCACTACGTTCGAGGAACACATAGTAGCACTCTCCATGTTGTTAGGTAGATTGAGAGAAACGGTATTGACAGCACACCCAACTAAGTGTCATATTGGATGTGAGACATTGGAATTTTTAGGTCACACTATCTCTACAGGGCAAATGTCTCCCGACCCAAAGAATGTAGAGAAAATGAGAAAAGCACCAAGACCACAAACTAAGAAGGATGTAAGATCCTTTGTGTCACTGTACGGGTTTTATCAGAAATATATACCCCATTTTAACTCATTGTGCGCGCCATTAACCGACTTAACCAAAAAAGGTCAGCCAGATGAAATACAATGGGCTGCGGAGTGTGAACAGGCTTATACAGAGTTGAAAAATAAGCTGACAAATAAACCTATCCTTGCCCTTCCCGATCTCACACAAGAATTCGTACTAAGAACGGATGCTAGCAATGTAGGCATAGGAGCAACATTACTACAGCGAACAGACACACCGCCACATATGCTATTACCAGTAGCTTTTGCCAGTAGAAAGTTAAATACAGCTGAAAGAAATTATTCTACCGTTGAACGTGAATGCCTCGCTTTGGTCTGGTCGATCAACAAATTCGCCCCTTTTCTTTACGGGAAATACTTCATTGTGGAAAGTGATCACCAGCCTTTGATGTTTTTAGCAGTGTCTAAAAAATTAAATTCACGACTTTTAAGGTGGAGTTTACTGTTATCTCCATATTCGTTCAATGTGAGATACATTCCAGGACGGGACAATCTTGGACCCGATTTTTTAAGTCGTCATCCTATCAAAGGAGATATAGAAAAACAGAAAAGTAAGGAGAAACTGCAGCATGAGTTACCAAAAAGTTAACTGTGCATGCGCTGTTTTAAAGAAGAGGGCTCTGTAGCGAAATTTGGTTCCTCTTGCTATGTTGTGAAAAAAAAAATGTGTAGCGCGACTCCCACACACACACACCAGCGCAAGGTCAGCGCGGCGGTCTTTCTTTGAAGTTTGTAGTAGACGGGAAATGTGAATTACGGTTAAAAGCCATACAGTATTACTGAAGAATGGGGAAATAGCTAATAGGAATGAATGGCGGACTTTCAAAGTTTGCATTTACTGGACATTAAATTATTCACTACAGGAGAACGCCTGGTTGGAATAATATTAAATAAAAATAATTCAACAAAGGAGATAGACTAGGAATTATATCCAAAAGGATATTATTCAAATATAAATAGTTTTAAAGATAATTAATATTTTTCACCTTCATCACATCGGCTAAAAGTTAGCTAATAATCTTTAAAAATTTATTACACTAACAAGCCTCAACGGATTTGTATAAAACTTATATGTAATGAAAGCCTCATATGGGGAAAAGGAAATGATACATAGAAAGGACGGAAGAATATAAGTGTGTAGTGAACAGAAGAAAAAAACAAGTACAGGAAAAACACAGATTGCTTCAAATAGCATCAAACCAGGAGATGAAACGAAAATCTTTTGGGACTTTTAGAGGTGCTTTCTCGTACGCGCGAGAGACTGAAATATAAGGACAGAGAGACGCGTTGAAAATCACACACACCAAATCCAGAAGCCAAAGTGAGAAACTGGAAGACAGTATCTGCAAGAAAAGTTATTTTTTCACGCTGCATGCAGGGCAGATTAACTTCAACCAAAACAATCTCACCGTGAGCTTATAGATCCTAAGAGGGTATGTAAGTTTATTAAAGATATATGTATGAATAATATCATTTTATTTCAGATTTTATTTCTGATTGATTGTATCAGATATAATAAAAAAGAGAATGACGCTAACCAGAGATAACCTTCACCGGTATTGTCAGGAAGCATAACCATTAATTGGTTAGCCAAATATATCATGGCTAATTCTTGCCTGGAAGCTTACGACATACCAGCAAGTAATTAAGTGACTTGACATCCATAAGTGGAAGGCAAAGGTTATATCGTACCCATGTATCATAACATATGATTTATTCATGTATTTTGTTAATTCTGCACAGTATACATTATCTTATCATGCTATCTCTGTAACATACTACCATGATTCATTCATTTATATACAAACACTGAAGACATGGTCGCATCATGAACAGTAGTTGGTGGTGAGATTGTTGGAACAACATGGCCACCTATTACTTCTTGTTCCAGGTTTTTATGATCAATGTTTATGATCATTCCTGATCGAGAAACTAAAGACTTGAAGAAGTTGATCCAGCTCACTGAAGCCTAGAAGTCAACCAAACTTCAACACCTTAGTCCCCCGTAGTTATAGTGTGGGCTGAAGGAAAGTCTTCCGTACTCCAGTGTGTCGGAGGAACCTCGAGCAGACGTGGCTAAAGTTGAGTTTCTTTGTATCCATCCAACAAATCCTGTGAGCAGTTTCTAAACGACTGTCTAATGATGACAACTAGATGGCAAGAGATAATGTGACAATCCTTTTGTTGTAAATTCAGTGGAAGATAAATCCAAGACTTTTTCTATTAGTTATTTTAATTTGTAACTGTAAATAATCATACATTTTACCATCTTCCAACACCCATTTATCATTACAAGAATATATAGATGTACATAATAAATTGGATAATTGTACTCATTTGACTTGTTAAATTTTTAACTGTTAAATTTTGAGTTACCTTTTCAAATTTAATTATATTATCACATAGGGTTACGATAGCGAAAGTAGCAACTTATACTTCTGAAGCCTAAATCTATTGTCCAGCTCAGAGTATTCACAGCTGTAACTCACTTGTGATACCAGTGTACTTCTCGGGCACTGGAACTTCATACTTTCTGGAGAGAGATTCTACTTCTGCTCTACCACTATTATCATAATAGGAAAACCTTTCGCTACATTTGTCATAATGTTACTTACTATCCCGTGTAACAGAAATGATAACAAATAGTCACTTTAGTTGCAGATGTCATTGCCATAATGTTTGTTACTATCGCATGTAAGGGATGTTATACAAGTATTACATTTTAGCTTATGTGTTTTTGACATAATGTCATAAATGTTTGTTACTATCTTATGTAAGAGAAAAAGTAACAACTTAAGTTCTATATGTCTTTGTCATAATGTCGTTTTGTGTAGGAGAAATTATACCAAGTAGTAACTGTAGCTGTAGATGTTTTTGTCATACCTTCTAAAGTTTGTTACTAACTCAACAAAAGACAAACGGTAACAAATAGTAATCTTGGTTGTGACGCCTTTGTCATAACTTTGTAATGTTTCTTGCTATATCGTGTAAGAGAAATTATAACAAATATACTACTCGTCAAAAGTCAAGGGCCACTTAGAAAAACCTTGGTTTAAACCATAAAACAAATCTGATATAAACGTAATTGGTATCAGTCAAAACGGCATTTATTGAATACCAAATTGACATCAGGAATAATAGGGATTCTGACTGCAGGACGTCGAGCAGCCAGTCCAAATTCATGTAAACGTCTGCGAATGGTACTTTTACTGACATTAACGTTTACAGTTTGTCTCAGCTGACATCTTAAGAGTGGAACAAGTCGCTGTTCGATGGCTCATGGCTGACAATAAGAGGTTACCGGTCATCATGTCTATTGGTGCATCAGGGCGACCTAGCCGGTGGCGATCCTCCACACTTCCTGTGGCCTGAAATCTCTCCTAAATTCTTTAGATAGTAGAGTGTGACACTGCAAGCCGTCTAGCAACTTCACGGACAGATAAACCACTTTCAACCCATGCTATAGCCCTCATTCTTTGTAAGGTGTCAAGACATCTTCTCGGTGCCATGGTTTTTGCAAGTGATGAAGCTACCTTAAGTCTGCTGATTGTAAAACAAATTAAGAGTGAACTCTGTTCACGAAAAGTCGCCATTGCACGTGGAATGTCAATCAACACGATTACTTCACCTGTTTGGTTGTACGGATGTTTGAAAAAACAGATTAAAAATGTGAATTTATGGTCAGCAAACCAAATTGCACGTGATCACCTTGGTTGTCGGTGAGTTCTTTTTATGCTTAACGTGCATTGAGGACTGTTAGAGGAAGATATTGCACCCATTTTTACTAAAAACTTCCTTCATTTAATCATTCTATGCGCTTATATAAAAGTGTATTGAAAATAATAGGGTGGCCCTTGACTTTTGACGAGTAGTATAGTAACTTAGGTTATACATTTCTTTGTCATAATGCATGTAACCATCTGATGTAATAGAAATGGTAACAGGTAGTAACTAGTTATACATGTCTTTGTCATAATGCCTGTAACCATCTGAAATGATAACAAGTAGTAACTTTAATAATAGGTGTCTTTGTTATAACGCCGTAATGTTTCTTGCTCTCATGTAAGAGAAATTATAACAAGTAGTAACTTTTGTTCCAGATTTCTTTGCCATAATGTGTGTTATTACCTCTTTTAAGAGAAATGATAACAAAGTAGTAATTTTAGTTGTAGATGGCTTTGTCGTAATGTTGCTTACTATTCCATGTAACAGAAATTATGATAACTGTTAACTTTAGTTTATTTTTTAACCTGAACGTTCTGGTAAATGCTATCATGTAATTGTAAGAAAAATTAAGGTGGTTGTGAGTGGTGCTTGTAATGTTAACGTTAGTGCTGATCGTTTTAATGGTTCTAGAAGTAAATGCGGTAATGTCATTTTATTTCTGTATAGTTCTATAACATTCGTTGGTAATAAGACCAAGGAGCATTGAAGCAAAAGGTGAAAAAGTAATGCAGAAATGAACAAAAGACTTCAAAATAATGGGAATCGTCTAACAGGCGATAGACAAAACACAGATGGAGAAGCGTAAAAAAGGATAGACTGTGTTTGCATCAGAAGACGAAGACAGCGATGAACATGAAAATAATAAGAATAATATAAGCACAATAAATTATTGTTCTTTTTAAAATATTTCTTTATGTGATCGTCTGGGAACGCGCATGTATTAAAAATGAGGCAGAAGTGTGAGAACAAGAATCGTTTCTTGAGAAGGGAAGTCAAAGGAATTATTGGAAGATCAGCACTGAAGAAAACAAAATTAAATTGGGGATAGCTTTTTCAGATTATGCCTTTTCAATGATACATCGGAAAAAGCCTAAGGCAGCATGGAGCTCATTAGATGGGTACACACAAAAACTGAACTGAACACTTCAGGATAGATTGGAAACGGGGATGTACAAAAAGATGTAAGGGTAATATTAAATTGCGTTCTAAACTTGAAATAGATGGGATCTAAGTAACAGCTGAAGCTTGTTTGGCTAAAAGTCTAATCCAAAGAGAAACAAACAGACCGTTGACTAAGGTTGACCTCTTCACATGCTTTAATCGACATCCGGTGTTGTGGAGTGTCCGTTATGAAAAATGTAAAGGAGCCGAAGAGCCTATTTAAACGGAAACGTTTTTAATTAGGAAAACACTTACTTACTTACTTAGTCGTTCCCCTTCTACCGTGAGGTGTTGTTCTACTTGGGTCTGCAGGGGGTAGGATTTAAGGCCTTGACGTATCGTGTGGTTGCGTACCATGTCTCTTCTTGTTACTTCAACCACCTTCCTCAGATACCTCATTTCTGAGGTTTGGATCTGGCTTTTATGGGTTGTAGTCATTGCCCATGACTCGCATCCGTATGTCAAGACTGGGACATAGGTGGAGCGGTATACAGCCATCTTTGTTTTCTTACCAACCTCTCTCTTGCTGAGGAATCCTAGATTTATGGCCTGAAAAAGTCTCCCAGCTGCTGCTTTTCGAGTGGCCAACTCTTCTTTGATGCCTCCCTTTCGGTCTATAATAGCTCCGAGGTATTTAAAGTGGTCGACCTGCACCAGGACCTGTTCTCCCAGCTTAATCTGATGTTTTCTTTCTTCTCGTGATATCACCATGGATTTTGTTTTAGAGCTGCTTATGACCATCCCTCTCTTCTCCAGCTCTTCCTTCCAGACTTGCAGGTTGGATTGGAGATGTGCCTCTGATTTAGCAATCAGGGCAACATCATCAGCAAATGCCAGCTCCGAAATATAGACCTGTCTCATCTTCCAGTACCCCACTGAATACTTTCTTGTTCTCTCCTTACATGCCTTGATGACATCATCCATAAGGAGTATGAAGAGGTAAGGTGATAGGATATCACCTTGTCTTACACCAGTGATGGTCCTGAACTCTTCCGACTTATGGTTTGCTGTCCTCACATAATTTCTGCAAGACTTGTAGAAGCTCTGTATAGCATGAATCAGAGGTGCTGGAATATTCTTCCTTGCCAAACAGTCCCAAAGTTTGCTCCAGGGGACCCTGTCAAACGCCTTTTCCAGATCTATGAAACAAATCTAGGAAAACACTACAAGTAAAAATAGAAGTAGTCATATGGTGGGAAATCTCTTGAAAGAAACCGATTATAATCATTGGAGTAAACTCCAGAAAATATTCACGAACATATGTCAGATGAAATGAATAATACAATACCATGTTATGCTTGTGACTAGCAATCTCACAGTTAAAACAAGTAGCTACAGATACCGTAGCTGCAAGATCTCATAAATGCTTTGTTGCAGTATTTCTGTACTTCTGTAAAGTAGTACTCACAATAAAGAATATGTAATACCTTATACATTTTCTTAGGACAAAATATATATATAATGTTTTTCTTCATTTCAGCGGATCTGAGCCCGAATGCAACAACGTCCCCAAGTGAGATTTACTTTTTGTAAGTACTGGACCTTTAAAAAGTAATAAGAAGTAGCCATCTTCTCCATTGTAGCATTCAGTGTAAGCCATCGAAGCACTGGTGTTTCTCAGTAGCTACAAGAATATTGAAAATATACAAACAAACAGTGTACTGCACTCTGACAGCCAAACATAATTGAGCGACCACTATACAATACAATTCATGAACGCTTACAATATACGCTTTGGTATAACTAGTGTCACGAGAGGTGAATTAGTGTAGAAGATAATGAAAAAAAAAAAAAAGATGTATCACATTGATACGTAGGATAGCTGCCAGCTACGAGTCTGGTCTTACAAGTAATTCCCCAGTCTCAGAAATGAGCACTGATGTATGGATGTCATAGGAATTAGGTAGACTGTAAAGATTCTGGCCTAGGTGGTAATTATTTAGCACCAGATCCTGAATTGTCTCCTCTCGACAACTATCCTATGCAATGATATTATGTCTAGGGAAAATAACAAAGTAATGAAGTTACAGCAAACCGAACTGTAAAAGAGTTACTCAAGACTTGAATACAATTGCTTGATTTATTGTATATACAAGATTTCTGCTTTTCTCTTTTTGAAAAATAGCAAGATGGGGTGAAACTCAAATTAATGATGATTTTATACAAAATTATGAAATGTGTAACAAACACAATTATTTTTTAAAATACACAGTGTTAATAGTTCTTTCTTCTTGGAACTTGATCACTTTTAAAATTAAGTGTCCTTTTAAATATAAGTTCAATTATACTACTCTCACTGTTCCTAACTTGAATTTGAAAATTGTATTCACTGCTATAAATTCTTAATACAGTCTCTGTGACTTAGATTCTGTCTTTCACAATAATATGTCCCAACAACAACTCAATGTCATCATGTGTCTTAATAAGTGTGGGTGGCCATATTTAATGAATCAGGTCAGTTATAGACCACTAAGCTTTGGCTGACAACACGGTATGTCCCTCTGCTGCACCGGTGGTTGGAAAAGCCCAGGTAATAGGGTTCCCAAACCAGACTTGAGGTAATCACTAGGTGCCTGAATGCTTCAAAGGCCACTGGCTGGTACCTTCATTCACTTCCTCGTAAAATATGTAGCATCTAGTCCAAAGTGTGCTTGTGGTAAAACTTCAATAAATTCCTGTAACGTTATTGTTCAACCAATTTTTTTCATTTCGGTCTTGTTTTACACTGACAATTTGCCGCTATCGTTCCATATAGGTATCCTGTTCCTATCTTCAATGTACATTTTGCTAGTGCAGCCGAAACAGGTCAACACTTCTAACGATTCTTGTTTTTCTTCCTTCTAACACACATATCTCCGGCTATACTGCATATAAAGCATAGATATAGGTATCTAGATAATGCTTAGGCTATGTAATATCGTACCTTTATAGCCATTTATGTTGGAATCCATCTGTCTTTTCACCATAATAACAGAAAAGCACACATCTTCGAACGATTTCATAATTCCACTTGGTTTACTAGCCTAGACGCCTAAGGGTCATGCCTTGAACTATCTCTCTTCCCATTGGATGACCTTTGAGGTACATTGACATGTCTATATCCGCATAAATATAATGTATTTTCTATGTCTAATTACAGTGTCGTGTCTACGTTCGCATGAATACATTGTCATGTCTGTGTCTACATGAATACATTGTCATGTCTATGTCTAAGCTAATACACTGTCATTTCCATGTCTGAATGAATATATTGCCATGTCTCCATTAATTTATTGTCATGTCTATGTCTACATGAATACATTGTCATGTCTATGTTTGCATGAATACATGGTCGTGTCAGTGTCTGCAGGAATACATTGTCGTGTCTATGTCTGCATAAATACATTGTTGTGCCTACGTTTGCATGAATACATTGTCATGTCCATGCCTGCATAAATACATTGATGTGTCTATGTCTGCATGAATGCATTGTCCTTTCTATGTCTAAATGAATACATTGTCGTGTCTATGTCTGCATGAATATATTTCCATGTCCATGTTTTCATAAATACATTGTTATGTATGTCTCCATAAATACATATTAATGCCCATGTTTACACGATTACACTGTCATGTCCATGTCTACATGAATACACTGTCATGTCCATGTCCACATGAACACATCTTCATGTCCATGTTCGCATGAATACATCTGTGGCGTGAGGTTTTTATTTGGCTTTAAGAATCAGTATAGTACTGACAATTACAGAAATAGAATTTCTGCAGAAAATGGTGAAGTCCCAGTGTCTGAGAGGACTACTGGTACCACAAATTAGTTACGGCTGTGAATGATCTGATCTCGAAACAATAGTAGAGAGGAGACCGACATAAAGTGCCACCTCCGCTGTGTAACTAACTGTGATATTAAAAAACAAGGAAACAGATTTTACTTAACAATGATAAAATTGACAAGTCTTCAAATACAATTTCCTTATTATTTATTTAGTATATACACTATCTACTCTTGTGCTGAAGGGTGAATGTTGAAAAATTGAACGTAATGAATTTGTAAGTTTACGTATGATTTACAAATATTTATATTTATATAGACAACAAGTTTTCCAATTATAGGAACAAAAATTATATCAGCTGTGCTGTTATTCAATCTTAGTACAGGTATCAGCTGTGCTGTTAATTACGTCTATAATAATTATTAGCTATGCAGTTATTTTTGTCTCTTGCTGTGCTAATTCACTTTCTCGTCACTGACAGTTTCTATGCTCACAATGCTGACAGAAACGGTACTAATGTGTACTCATCTCTCAAAACGTTCTGTTCTCCTTAGTTTGGGTCACACAACTCCTGCTGAGGCTCGTTACTTTAGCCCACCCAAGACTGAGGGGGACTAAAAATGTAGCTTCTGTACAATCTCTATGCTCCTGCGAAGTTCCAGGCAGCGGGATTGACTCGAACATACGACCTCAGGTTTTAGGACACGAATAAAACCTGTAACAAGGAAAAATGGGGCTAATTTCTGTCTTCAAGCCCACCTATTTCTAATGTGGATGAAATGAGCGTGTCTCAGTGTCTGCATTGTAGGATGAATGACAACATGGCTCAGTATGATTTAGCAATAGCGAGACAAGGCAGGTGTCTACTTGCAAAACATTCTTTCTGATAAATTAATACATGGATACATCCAATAATATAAATTCAATACATGAATACATCCAATAATATAAATTCAATATATGAATAACTCCAATAATATAATTCAATACATGAATAAATCTAATAATATGTACACCTAGGTGTGATACAACCTTTTCCTTCCCCCTATAATATACCAGGCCCTCTCTGACAAGTGCTATAATATATCCTAACAATAACGTTATGTTCTTATGATAGGAGTATATGAGACGAGGACTGTTTGGTGATATATATCAGGTGGGAGTTATATGGGACAATAGATTGGAGTTAGATGAAGCAATAGATTGAGTCCTAACAAGGACTGTTTTGGTTATATAGCAGTTGGTTTTATCTGGGATAACACTGAAGTTATAGGAGACAATAGATTGAGTTATAGGAGACAATAGATTGAGATATAGGAGACAATAGATTGAGTCCTAACAAGGACTGTTTTGGTTATATTGCAGTTGGAGTTAGATGAGGCAATAGATTGAAGTATAGGAGACAATAGATTGAGTCCTAACAAGGACTGTTTTGGTTATATTGCAGTTGGAGTTAGATGAGACAATAGATTGAAGTATAGGAGACAATAGGTTGAAGTATGAGTCCTATTAGTCTTCGTCTTCATCAATCCATATCAGGAAATACAATCCTTATACCTAATACCCCAAGATACAATCATTAACCTGATACATTCATATTGAAACAATTTATATAAAATATATACAGGTGTAGGTAGTATAATGACACCCAACAAATACCAACATTATATACCTGCTGAAGGCCTATTTTCCTAAAGGTTATCGTAAATTTATATTTACCCTCCAAGATTTAAAAAGGCCAGTTTGACTCGACTAGTGAAGTAGGCTGCAGGTCGATGCCCTCAGGTAAGCAATAAATCGTGGCGGAGCAACAGCTTCTCTCCAGCATGTTCGCATAAACACATCTTCATGTCTACGTTCGCATGAATACTTCTTTTTGTCCATGTTCGCACAAATACCTCTTCATGTCCATATGCATTTTTAAAAATGTACAGTATTTGTAGTATATTTAGAAGATTGCAGTACATGCGTCTGCCTGTTTAACACGTGTTTACTTGTTTACCGGACGTCTACCGGTTAAACACGTGCCTATCTGTTTGACAAACTTGTTTGACACATGTGTACTTGTTAAACGTTTGTGTATCTTTTAACACGTGCCTAGTTGTTTACCTCGTGTCTACATATTTAGCATGTTACTGACTATCTGTTTGATGCATTTCTGCCTAGTTAATTCAGCTATCTGTCTATTTGTTAGACACTTGTTTACATGTTTAACATTTGACTATCTGTTTGACTCGTGTTTACGTGATGAACACACGACTATCTGTTTAACTCGTGTCTACCTGTTTGGATTACCTCGTGTCTACGTGTTTACTTGTTTAACGTATGACAACTACCTGTTTGACACGTGTCTACCTGTTCGACGTATGGCAACCTGTTTGACACAATGTTAACTTGCTAACACATCTTTACCTGTTTAACACACATATTTTCGTTTAAAGCACGTTTAACTGTTTTAACTGGGATCTTTGACACTTTAATTCTCCCTGAAGTAAAGATGTGTTGCGCGACACTGGATCTCTTGAAGAGATTGGAGACGTTCAGTGGGAGATCCTATTGGCAAACCTTGTGTCATACGGCATCATTTTTCTCGTGCTTCTCAAGGGAGTAGAAACTCTGGGCAAGGTAGGGATTAGCTAGATACATAAAGGTTTCTTACTTCGTTAGTGTTGTTAAACTCACCTTTACCCATATCATTTACAGTGCTCTTATATCTACCATTTTGGCGAGAAGCTGTATTCAGCTCATTAAGTATCCCTTCTATTGCATTCATCAAAAAAGCTACAGACTTTCATAAATGAATGATTGCGTGGAATAGAAGGATTGAAGTAGTAATACAGGATCACTAATGTGGAACTGATTACAAGATCTAGAAAAGCGTCAGTAAAATAAGAAATGAAAAGCAGACGCTGGAAATGGAAAAGACACACAATGAGAAAAGCTGTTGATAGCATTACCACACAATCTCTGTTCGATCACCGTGGCAAGAGAGGAGGAGGGGGACTAAAGAACGCATGGAAAAGACAGCTGGAGACAGACATGAAAGGGATGAACGAACGAACGAACTTTATTTTCAAAGGGTTCATATTGGACACGCAGGTCCGTCTGACATTCTGCCCTTCCTTTCTCTCATCTTTCATATTGAAGAAAACATGGAAAGACTTTGAACTGATGGCACGGGACAGGAAGACTTAGCGTAAATTTGTAGAAAGGCTGTGCTCACTGGGAAAGGTGAAAGGTGAAAGAAGAATGCATTCATCATCATCATTTTCTTTTTCGCTTTATATAGAGCATGGGGCCACCTTTGGAGTTGGTCCTTTTGTAGGAAGCCTGCACCAAGCACACTCACCCTCTTGCAGCTGTGGTTTCTGTATCATTGTGTAGGATATTTATATGATAGTTACAAAGTGCTGATATTTACAAGACAAGGACTGGTATTTAATAAACAAAAGCTTATATATATATATGGCGTAGCGTAGGAAGGATAAGAAACTTATAATACTTTAGGAATAATAGACATAAATGACGTTAAAGTTTTGCATGGATCACCCAGAGGAAGATTTGGCTCAAGAAGTCCTGTTGGGTTCCTCCACAGGCTGAAGGGAGACAAGAGTGTAAATTCTCCTAACTTAGAACAGGGTCTGTAAATGTTTGTCAGGAGAAATTTGGTATCTCGCTACAGTCGTCCCCTTTTTTGTTATCTATTAGTATTATCCTTAGGTCAGTTATTACTGGGATTATTATACATTATTTTTACGAGCACCCTTACGATAAACATCAGACAATAAGTAACAGATAATCGAATGAACAATTTTTCTGGTACAATATATACACCCAATTGGTTTAATAAAATAAATGAAACTGATGACTTTATATGCTAATGATTATGAAAGTTGTGTGTATGATGTATGTGCTCTAAGTCTACCAATTCAAGTGTTCATTCTTAAATGACTGCTGGCTTCTGCGCTAACACATTGATTTTGCGGACTCCCTTTTAGACAGGGAGACTTATCTTTTCAGCCTCTGGCTGATAACACTGACAAACAACATTTTTTTTTCTTATATAAGAATAAGTGTTCTTAGGTCAGTTTCTTGTGCTGATTTCAAATTTGAAATCCGTTTATCTCTATCACATCGGGTTCTTAAGATATTTGTGAATAAATATATTTTTGTGAAACCGTTATTTGCTCCGTTTCATTTTTACTATATAACTTATTAAAAATTAATAAAATGCAAAGTAATTCTACTTTTTATACTGCTAAAAGATGCATGACATATGTTACGCTATTTTTCAAATAGTTACTATATTTTGAAATAATTCTGAGCGAAATATGGCTTCTAGAAGTTGTAGAAATTCGGCCGATCTGTTCTGTTACATGTGCGGATATTTTACCGATCGTGTTTACCAGAAAAACTTTACACCATTACTAAAGAAAGCATATGAACTTTATTTCGATTCAAAAGTTGATGATGCAAATAAATCGTGGAAGCCAAATGCAGTTTGTTCGACTTGTGCAAATACATTGGCAGGTTGGTTACGAAAATCGCCGAAGCATAAGTCGATGCCTTTTGGAGTGCCAGTAATATGGCGTGAACCGACAAATCACGCTACTGATTGTTACTTCTGCTTGACAAATATCTATGGTTTCATTTTTAAAACTAGAAAGTCTGTGGTTTATCCAAATATTGAATCGGTTTTGAAACCAGTGCCTCATGATCCAATCACGTGTCCGATCATAGTTCCACCAGAACAATATCCATTGGACGTGAATGAACCATCAGCAAGTGACAGTTTACCTGCTTTAGAAACTAATTCTGACTCGGATTATATACCGGTGAATGATGGTGTTCACTTAATTAACCATTCAGAACTTTCGGATCTAATACGTGATCTCGTTCTTACCAAAGGACAAGCGGAATTAGTCGGTTCGCGACTCAAAGAATTGAATCTTTTAGCGCCCGATACTCCGATATCTAAATTTCGTCATAGACACAGAGAACTTGTTCAATACTTTGAGATGGATGATGACATTTGCTATTGCAAAGATGTAAACGGTCTAATGGTGCACCTCGGTCATGAGCACATAGTCAACGAATGGCGACTTTTCATCGACTCTTCCAAGACTAGTCTACAAGCCGTGTTATTGCATAACGGAAATTTATTTTCATCAATTCCAGTCGCCTACTCTGTTCATATGAAAGAAACTTATGACAATATGGCTATACTTTTGGCAAAAATAAAGTACAATGACTACCAATGGCGGATTTGTGGAGACCTAAAGGTCATTGCAATTCTCACGAACATGCAGACTGGGTATACTAAATTTTGTTGCTTCCTATGTGAATGGGACAGCCGCAACAGACAGGAACATTATGCAAGAAAGGTGTGGCCTATCAGGGATCGTATGCAGCTCGGGCATAAAAATGTAATACACGAGCTATTAGTTAACAAAGACAGCATCATTTTACCACCATTACATATAAAGTTGGGGCTCATGAAGAATTTCGTAAAAGCGTTAGATAAAACGAACAAAGCTTTCACTTATCTTCGAGAAAAGTTTCCGGAAGTTAGCGATGCAAAGATAAAGGAAGGTATCTTTGTAGGACCTCAGATTAGGAAAGTTATTGCAGGCAAACAATTCGAGAACTAATTACATGGTAGTGAACTTCGCGCATGGATGGCATTCAAATCGATCGTCGATAACTTTCTGGGAAATCACAAATCTGTCGACTATGTGCATATTGTTAAGCAGTGCATAGATGCATACAGAATTATGGGCTGTAACATGTCCCTCAAAATCCATTTGCTCGATTCGCATCTTGACTTTTTCCCTGACAACCTTGGCGAAGTCAGCGATGAACATGGAGAACGATTCCATCAAGATATCGCCGTAATGGAGTCACGTTATCAAGGACGGTGGAGTGTGACTATGCTTGCCGATTATTGTTGGATGCTTTATCGCGATATACCACGTGCCATTCACCGACGAAAGTCGACTGCAAAGAAATTCATGCCTACATAACTGTTATATTTCTTGTACGAATGATGTTGTAATACTGTATGCGTTGTTAAAAAACTTCAATTGCGTATTTCTAGAAATCCCGACCTGATAGAGAAAAACGGTTTGCAGATTTAAAAACAGCGCATTAAAATTGACCAGAAAAACATAGAAATGTTAGAGAAAGAAAAAAAAATTTTTTTTTGTTAGCCAGTGTAATGAAGCGTGGTTGGTTGTCCTGTCTCTTTATGCCAACTGGTTTGACATTGCATCAGGTGGGTCATGAACCTCGATCTCTAAGGGTTTGGATCTGCCTTCAATGTGCACGACTCTGTATTCTTTGTCTGAGATTGGAATGTCGTGCAAGGCTCCCCTATAGACTGAAGACAAATAAGGCTTCATTAGTTTTCTAGCTTGAAAAAGTCGTCTTTTCTTAAGCCGTCCGCCTGCAGTCATATCAGATTTTTGTCTCTATCATCATATGTCTAAAGCCTTATATTGAATTCAAGTCTTTCACCCCCCCCCCCCCCCCCTTTCTGCCTTTTATTATTATATTTTCCTGCCCAATCAGCAGTATTATAATTTTTTTACCTCTTCACTAATCGTCATGCCATATATGACGAATTAACATAGAATTGTCTGGCGATATTATTATAGTACTTTATCTCTGGCCGAGTCGTCATATACGTTATGATGAATTATTATAGATTTTATTAGGCTGCAAACGGCTCCTGGGTCGACCCAGCCCCAATTGGGTACCAGAGCAACTTCTGGGAAGGTTAAGGCGGCCGGCGTGATGCTGACCACATCACCCCTAGTGTGCCGATGGTCAAGAAAATATGGGCCTAACACCATATTCCCAATATGCCTCAATGGGTGTGTAACGGGATCCTTTACCTTTTTATTATAGAATTGTCTGTCGTCATAATTATAGTACTTTATCTCTGGCCGAGTCGTCATATAAGTTATGATGAATTATTATAGAATTGTCTGTCGTCATTATTATAGTACTCTATCTCTGGTCTAATCATCATGTAAATTAGGATGAATTATTATAGAATTGTCTGTTGACATTATTATTATTAATACTTCTTTTCTAATCATCGTGTCGAATCCTCTGAATTAATATAGAATACATTTAAAATGACTTTGAACATTTTGTACAGTCTCATCCCGTGGGATAATAAAATACATAAGATCACATTGTAGCCATGTGGCTAGATGCGATCGTAAAGAAAAAAAAATGAATAAAGCAAAACAAAGCTTGCACAAATAACTGCGTCGATTTTACACGGTACTACACGTTTTAACACAATACTGTTTTACTAACGAAATATCACTTACCTACTTAGAGATGGACTTTAACGTTGGATTTAGACGCGTGAATTTGGCAGAGGTCTGTTAGGGTCTGGCCCCCTCGGCTTTCTGAATGCAAGTGATTTCAGCATCGGCTGACGCTATCTTTTAGCGTGTTTTTTCCGCTGGGTCACGTGATGTGGCGGCCCATAAAAGCTCCAACCAACAGTGTTAAAAGTCACGTCACGGGGTTTCATAGACTGGTTTTAGCTGGGTCTAAGTGTAGTTCGCTCTCATTGATTGGTTGAGCCACTAGGCGGGATTTAACCGGTTTCCGGTCACTGAGGTTAGGTTTTAGAATGACGTCGTTGATGTAAAAATAGTACCTGACGCTAGGGGAATATTGGAAAAACGAGAGGAGAATTTGCCGCGTATTTTTACCGGCTTACGATCATGCATAGAAGATGAAGGAAAAAAAGGTGTCCCATTAATTAAATGAAGAGAAGACTGGGCCGGTCGTCGCAATATATATATATATATATATATATATATATATATATATATATATATATATATATATAATATATATATATATATATATATATATATATTATATATATATATATATATATATATATATATATATATATATATATATATATATATATTATATATATATCATATATATATATATAATATTATATATATATATATATATATATATATATATATATATATATATATATATATATATATATATATATATATTATATATATATATATATATATATATATATATATATATATATATATATATATATATATATATATATTATATATATATATATATATATATATATATACATATATATATATATATATATATATATATATATATATATATATATAAGTCTGGGAGAGAGAAGAAATACCAGCAGAATGGAAGGAAGGTTATCTGATAATGTTGCCTAAGAAGGGAAATTTACAAGAGTGCACACATGATAGAGGAATAATGTTACTATCAGTGCCAGGAAATGTATTAAACAGAATCATCCTTGAGAGATTAAAAGAATCCATAGACAAGAAACTGAGAGATGAACAAGCAGGTTTTCGACAAAACAGATCCTGTACAGACCAGATAGCCACATTGAGAATAAAAGTTGAACACAGTCTGGAATGGAATTCACCGCTATACATCGGATTCGTGGACTATGAAAAGGCATTTGACAGTGTAGACAGAGACTCGCTTTGGAAATTGATGAGGCATTATGGAGTTCCCATGAAGATCATTAACTTAATAAAGAAGACCTGTGAAGACATGACATGCAGAGTTCTTCATGAAGGACAACTTACAGAACCGTTTAAGATTAGAACGGGAGTGGGACAGGGATGCCTCTTGTCTCCATTTCTTTTCTTACTAGCAATAGATTTGGTTACGAAAACATCGACTTCACACAACAGAAATGGAATCCAGTGGAATCTGATTACACAGCTTGATGATCTGGATTTTGCAGATGACTTGGCTCTTCTGTCCCATAATCATAATCAGATGCAAGAGAAAATGAAAATTATCGATGAGAGGTCACAACAAGTGGGCCTGAAAATGCACAGGGAAAAGACAAAGATTATGAGAATAAATGCAAGAAATGATAACAAGGTTGAACTTGAAGAAACATCACTAAAAGATGTAGAATCGTACACATATCTTGGAAGTAATATAGACAAAGTTGGAGGGACAGACAGTGATATCAAAATAAGAATACAAAAAGCAAGAAGAGCTTTCATTGCATTGAGAAACATATGGAGAACAAGAGAAATCAAGTCCAACACAAAAGTAAGAATCTTCAACTCAAATGTGAAGTCAGTCCTATTGTATGGCTCTGAGACATGGAGAACAACAAAAACAACAACCAAAAAGCTACAGACTTTTATAAACGGGTGCTTGCGTAGAATAGAAGGACTGAAATGGTATGACAAAGTCACAAATGTGGAATTGATGACAAGAACCAGACAAGTGCCAGTGGAACAAGAGTTGAGAAGAAGACGCTGGCGATGGATAGGACACACATTGAGGGAACCTGTTGATAGCATTACAAGGCAGTCCTTGTTCTGGAATCACAGGGAAAGAGAGGCAGAGGTAGACCAAAAAATACATAGAGAAGAGAACTGGAAACAGAGGTGAAAATGATGAGGAAAACATCGAAAGAACTTGAGCTATATTATATATATATATATATATTATTTTTTTTTTTTTATTTAATTTTTTTTGTGTTTTTGTTTTTTTGTGTTTGTGTTTGTTTTTTGTGTATTTGTATGTGTGTGTGTGTGTGTGTGTGCGTGTGTGTGTGTGTATATGTGTGTGTGTGTGTGTGTGTGTGTGTGTGTGTGTGTGTGTGTGTGTGTGTGTGTGTGTGTGTGTGTGTTTTTTGTGTGTGTGTTTTGTGTGTATATTTGTTTTTTTTTTTTATTTTTTTTTTTTTTCAGATATTAATCTTAGAACTTTGTCTGATTACACACCAAATAACAGAAATGTCGTTCTGCCAACAGGTTGCCTACTTCACTGCCGTTTTTCCCTACGTCCTACTGACCATTCTGCTCGTCAGGTGTTCTTTGCTAGACGGAGCATACGACGGAGTTCTCTTCTACCTGACGCCTGATTGGGATCGTCTGACAGATGGAGCGGTACAGTTTATCTACACATTAATATCTGTTGCACATGTTCAATGTTTCTCTATCAACATTTGTTGCAACAGTGCAGTGTCACTACCTCATGGGATGTTTCTCTAATTTTTGTTATTAACGTGCCTTTATGGCTGTTTCTCTATGTCTATATTGACGTACTTCTATGAATGTTTCTCGCAGTTTGTATTAATTTCCCCTACAGATGTTTCTCTTACCTCTGTAGGACTTTCTCTAATTTTGTATTAATGTACCATTACCTCTATAGAGCTTTCTCTAATTTTATATTAATGTACCATTACCTCAATTGAGCTTTCTCTAATTTTGTATTAATGTACCATTACCTCTATAGAGCTTTCTCTAATTTTGTATTAATGTACCATTACCTCTGTAGAGCTTTCTCTAATTTTGTATTAATGTACCGTTACCTCTATAGAGCTTTCTCTAATTTTGTATTAATGTACCATTACCTCTATAGAGCTTTCTCTAATTTTGTATTAATGTACGGTACCGTTACCTCTATAGAGCTTTCTCTAATTTGGTATTAATGTACCATTTCCTCTATAGAGCGTTCTCTAATTTTGTATTAATGTACCATTACCTCTACAGACATTTCGCTAACTTTGTAATAATGTACCTCTATGGATGTTTATCTCATTTTCTACCAACGTACCTCCATGAATGTTTCACTCATTTTTGTATAAACGTACCTCTATCGATGTTTCTCTAATTCTAGTTTAATGTACTTCTATATATGTTTCTCTAATTTTGTATTGATGTACAACTTCCTCTATAGATTTTTCTCTATTTTTATATTAATGTACCTTTATGGTTGTTTCTCTAATTTGGTTTTAATGTACTACTATGGGTGTTTCTGTACTATATTCAGTGGCATTACTAGGGTTGGCGTCACCCAGTGCGGTAACTCAAGGTGTCATTCCCATGGACCTCCTCCCGTACCAGACCATACAGAATCCTTAGTAATGTTTTGTGTACTAATGTTACTCGTAAATCGTAATTCCCGTATATCAATGAATGTAATGGCAATGGT